>JAPYYQ010000500.1:0-82622 GCA_030522585.1 Anagyrus pseudococci
AAATAGGGGTATTTTTTTTTTACAAAAAGACACGGTTCAGATAGTTAGATGGATGCTATCTCGCCTAGATTCGGCTCAGGATTTAATGGGTTAATAACTGTCGCTACAGTTGGAAATATTCAATTTCGAGAACAACGCAAAGTAAAATTGATTTCAGCGGACGCAAACGTCTATGTTCGCAAGAGTTTAACGATGTTTTTCTTTTCTTCTAGAAGAAATAAAAGAAAAAAACAATAGGAATACGCTTATACATCCCACGTGAGATCCATCGGCGACTATAATAATCGCTGGGGTTTTACACGTATTGAGTATCAGCTAGTCTGGAGCGCCGGCAGAGAGGAATCTGCAGGTTGTCGCAAGCGGTGTTGAAAGTGTATAGGCTGTAGCAAGCACAAGAAGATCCTTTCACGCATGCGCGCTAGAGTGAAATCGCGCGCGCCCGAGGAATCGCTGAGAGGGGGATTACTTGGCTCTCCGCGAAGATCACGCGCCACCATATAACTCCTTCGCGGACTCTGTCTCTCTCTTTTCCTCGCTCTTTTTTCGCTTGCTTTCTCTTTCCAGAGGCAAGAGAAAGGCTCGAGATGTCGGGCGCCGTTGTAGCTTTCGAGCTGCTCTTTTTCAGAGGCGGTTTTTGTATTTCAAGGCCTTTATTTTGCCGATGGTCGGCTTGCGATCTGCGATCGAACCTTTGGTTCCACTGGTACTCGAATTTTTTTTTTCGTCTATTTTTTGCCTTGTCATTTACGCCTGGGAAAATACGTACTCGTAGGTTTCTTTTTTTCATAATGTAATGAATTTGTCGCTTACCGCACCAACAGATGTTGCACATATGCTCCGATGACGATTATTAAAATATACAAAATTAAACCATGCTGCCTATGAGGTCATACCTACGTCATACATACGTGAAGTACACTTTACACGGACTCGCTTAAAAAAAAATTCAATTTAATTTATATGCTATTAAAAATTTTATTTTCAATTTAATCCCTTTATCGTCAATATATAAATCGAGATCAAGTATGCAAGCCCAGTTTATAGACACGTTCTCTTACGTCGCGAGTAACCTTACCATTGAAAGTAGGCTAGACTTACTCTCGCTGCGTAGAGGGATTTCTGAATACGCGGAGACTAATTTTAATTCAAACTAGTTCAATGCCAGGCTCGCACGGACAAAGACAAGTGTAGCATTCAAACGTGCGCGCGCTGCGCTAAATCAAAATCTTTTTCTCGATTACTGATTACGCACACGCACATACTTATTCGCCGTTTAATTTCAGTTATATAAATACGCCTGTCATGCAAAATTTAGTTCAGGCAAATTTAATCTTCTATTTAAAGCATATATATAATCGCGAGCTTGCGTCTATCCCAGCAGTGTCATTCCACTATATATATGCCAGATAAACAAATCGCGAGTACAAACAAACTCGCTGCAAATCATCGAGCAAATCTAAGATGTACTAGAGGGAGAGGGAGAGAGGTCCTTTTGGGCTAACTAGCCAGACGTTCGGGGGACTAACTCTTGGGGGTGTCGAAAGTTGCGGTTGGTTCCTGTACAGCCGAGATGATGAATATGCATGAGCAACAGCTTCTCGTGGGCAAACAAGCGGTAAATCGGATATAGGAAAATCAAACGATGTCGCGGTATTGCCGGGATTAAAAGTTGCGGCTGGTCGTTTAGCCAAGCTCACTCTCTCGGTGAGCTTTAAAGTCGAAAGCTTTGCCGCGTTTTAAAAATAGTACGGCGTCTCTCTCTCTCCCTCCCTCTCTTTTACCGTTTGCCCGGTGCAGGCTTCTTCCGTGGCTTGACCGAGGGTATGGTTTGGAGCGATATGTTTTGTGTGCGATGCTGTAAGGAAGATTATTTAAAGTCGAGAGCTAATTGACTTTTATTGCGTAGAAGATTGAAACGACGGCAGGTCGGTGGAGGAGGAGGAGGAAGGAAAGCCTTTGGCGAAAAATAGATTTCCATTGATTCATCGGTCATGAACAAACGCTTTAAAAATAGGCGTTGCCAGATTTTTGCTCGGTTCTATTTAAACTCGGAAGTTCGCTACGCCGAGGAGGGGGGGGGCCTAAAGACGCACGCGTATACGTCCTCGCGTTCGGGGGGCAATGCATGCACGCACCGTGTAAACCGCGAGTGTATATTTTTGAGTTTGCACGATGATTATGGTAATCGAGAGCTTTGGAGGCGCAGAGGATGCTGTACGGCTCAGCTCCATTGAATTTAACCTGGAATTATGGATTAATAATTGCATTATTCATAATCGTCGGATAAATTATTATCTCGTAGAGAGAGAGAGAGAGAGAGAGAGAGAGAGAGAGAGAGAGAGCAGCTGACAAATTAATAATCAGCGTATTCATATTCGGCTATCGAAGATTCATCCGACCAAGCGTAATCCTCGTCTAATAATCCCCCCGTCAAATCTACAACCTAAACATTCACCAGCCTATTATGTATATACGCCCAATGATTTTCCCATGCAGAATCCCCCAGTCTAGCGATATTCGGGGCCCGAAATGAAAAACGACGAGGTTCCGCGCGCATAAATTATATCAGAGAGCCAGACAAGTAAGTCAGCAATAGAGAGAGAGAGAGAGCGAAACAATCGCCCCCGCTTCGTTGAAACTCGGAAGCGTCTCTCTAATAAACTCAGAGGGAGAGAGAGAGAGAGCTTATAGCCGCATCATCTCTTAGACCTCTCCGCGCTACGTCTCTGGCTCGGACGCGCGCAGGCGTATAAACGCGGAGCATACATATACCGAGGCGGTAGCTTGGCTCTCGCCAAAAATGCCGGCCGCCTTCCTCTCATAATATCCACCTCTCTCGCTCTTACTTTCAATGCTGAGAAAACTCTCACGGTCGTCTAGTAGCGTCGCGACGCCACGTCCGAGATCATCCGCCGATCCTCGCACGCGTGTGTGTGTTGTTGTTGCGTTTGTTTTGACTTCCCCCCGCTCGCCCCTCCCTTATCATCGTCGCCACTTGTCGGAGAACAGCTGATGATCGGCAGCAGTGGTCGATCTCGATTACGCGGTCGTTCGAAAATGAGCCGTGCGCCTTATCGTCGGACTTGATCCCTATGCCCCGAGTAGCTGTCCGAAGCGGAAGTTCGCGGTAGAGAGCTGAGCCGGCTTGGTTCTGGGTTAGGAGTGGTGAATCGAGTGAGGTGCGCGCAGGGTGGGGGGATATGCATCGCGCCTCCTCGTCCGAGGCTACGCGTCGTCAGATCATCGAGTTCGAGGAGCTGGTCTCGCGTTTCGCGCGCATCAATGAGGACGAGCGCCGGGCCGGCGGGACGGCAGCAGCAGCAGCTGTCCCCGGCAGCACCGCCAGCCTTGATTCCGGCCTCAACTGCTTAGCCTGCTGCGAGCAGCCTGGGACTTTGGGCTCGACTTGGTCGTTGAACGAGCCGCCGCAGCAGCAGCTATCGGACTTGGCCGTGCTCGAGAGCCTGGCAAGACTCTCAAGGTCGAGCGGCACTGCTGCTGTTGATACTGCTGGCTTCCTCGTTCGGAATAACTGTGGCCCTGCGCTGCTTGATGCTAATAACGACGAGAGCAGCGTTGCTGCTGCTACTGGAGTGTTTGCTTCTTCGCGGTTGGATGTAGCCAACCAGTCGCCGGCAAGGGAACAGGTGTAGGATCACTTTCGGCTCTTATTATGTAATCGGGGGGAGAAAGAGGGGGGGAGCTTTGTTTTTGTTGGGACGTTGGCGGTTTACGATGCTCGAATGATTCTTGTTACGGTTTAGGTTGTGAAAAAGTTCTAAGATAGCTGCGCCTTACAGCGTTTACGTAACGGGATTATCAGGGATTCGACTTACAACGGCTTTCTTTTTGCGAGCTTTTCCGAGAGCTTGCAACATGTTACTTTTGAATGCGACAATTGCTTCGCTACAAACACGTTTTTCTTTCGTTCATTGCAATACCAAATCGAACAAAAGGAAAGATAAACAGACGAAAAACTAAAACATAAAAAAGTCCACACTGCCGTTATAAGCTGTACAAGCAACGGAATAATCTAAAATCACTGGCGCATAACCAAAACCGAATTTTGCATGGCGCAGCAGCAGCAGCAGCAGTTGCAGCAGCAACAGCAGCAGCCAGTTCGCGTGAACATCGGGATCGACGAGGACCTGCAGATGATCCTGGAAATGGACCCGTCCATCGTGGACCGCGTGCCTCCCTCGGCTGCGACGTCCAACCACCACCGGGTGGCCCAGCAGCTACGGGCTACGACTCGACCGCAAGGCTGGTACTACATTAAAAGAAAGACATAGCACCTAAACCGTGTGCCGTGTGACGAGCTCTTGTACTAATACCCTCTCTCCTTCCAAGCCTCTTCCGTCCATTTATATCGAGAGCAACGAATGCCTCTTTTCCTACTTGGAAATCCCATGTCTGTCGGGACGGTATTTATCTAACGACTCTCTCTGCTTGTTCAATTGCGCGCGTTGTCTTTGCGTTTGTGTACCGTGTGTTGTGTGTGTTTTATTAGAGCTACGTAGATTGTTGTTTTGTGAATTGATCGCCTTGAAGAGAGAACAGGTTGTTTAAGCTACAGTATCGGAACTTTTTGTTTAATAGTTGTGAATTAATCTTTGCTGTGTTTACTAAAAAAGTTCGCTCGAGTGCGTTGTTTATTGTTTGGATTGATCGACTTCGTAATTTGATTTCGTAGAAAATAAAAGGATGTTTCACGAATTCGAGCAAGTCCACGTGAAATTTTCGTTATTCATTTTTAGCCGAGAAAAAAAAACACGAGGCAAAGTCCCCGTGTATATAAATATAATAAAGAGCAAAGTTTGTAATTCTAGCTCGGAAGCTACCATAGAAAACCCCGAGTCTCTTTCCCTTAAAGGAGCGAAGTCTCCGTAGCAAAAAAAAAAGAAATAGAGATAAAAGAGAGCAAAAACAAAAAAAGCAACAACAGGAACGTGTAGTCCGTAGTTTTGAGAGTAAGTAAGACTGCTAGACGAGTAGCGTCGCAGGTGTGCTGCAGCAGCGCCGGTAGCAAATGCACGAGTCCTCTCGGATACAGAGGAAGAGGAGAGAGAGGGAGCAAGTGTAGTAGACACGCTCCGACCTAAAAATAAAGTCGACTTTGTTTCCAAATATTTGATAATGACCTCATCGTACACACGCGGCGCGTCGGAAGCCGGGCGACGAGAGGGGCTTCGTAAACAATCGAGTGCATCGCTTGGAACAGTTCGATTTACTTTTTACAAAGTGAATCACCCTTTTTCTCACCTGGCCCCCTCGTTTCGAGGAAAGTCCAAGCGAAAATTGTTTTAAAAAGCGCAGCGACTCATAGGGAAGGTATGGTGAGCGTGAGAACGAAGAAAAAAAAGAGCAATATTTAAATCGTTCGCTCAAACAATAGCTGCATTTATCGACGTTTATCCCAGCTTTGAAAAGCGTTACGAAACTAAGGATCTCGCTGTTCCGCGGACGCGTCTCTCTCACTCTTAGTTCACGTTTCCTCAACGTGTACACCGCGACGAGTGTTCGGGCTACAGATGGAGAGGGGGGAGGGGGAGGTAGCGTTAATCACCAGCGCTACTTGGATCGCCACACACGCCTGCAGAGTGCGCTAATTAGCCCGTGGATTGCGCAAGAGCGGTATAGCGCGACCGAAAAGCCGAAAACGAGAGCTTGAGGCCACGCGTGTGTGTCTTATCGATCTCTATCTCGCTCTCGCGGCTGCGAGCCAGGTGAGAGAGAGCCAAGAGACGTGTCTCTCTCGCTCTCTCTCTTAGCGCGCGGTCAGTGATCCGGTCCCGCGGAGCCGATCGTTTCGTTGGGCTCTGGGTGTACGTGCAAAAATGCACGAGGGACTTAAAGAGAGAGTGATTGCGGCTACTCAGATGCTCTTCCGCCTGAGCTATTGTGTGACGTTGTTCGCGAGGCTATACGATGGCCTGTCAAGCTTTGAGCTTAATAGGCTAGTTGCAAACAATGTGTCAGCGTGTTAGTGTGAGCGCGGAGGTGTTAAACGGTGCTTGATTAGATAATGAGACGTAAGTGTCGTGGAAATTTTGAAAACTTCGTGATTTGAGCCGAAGGACGGGGCCGATCGAGTGTAGGCGCGAACATAAGTTTTTCAGCAAACAGAGATATATTTTCAGCGTCCTCGTGATTTTCCGGCTGAAATCGTCGGTCGATGTAAGCTTGCGAGAGAAAATTTTCAAACTTACCGAGGGAGAGAGTGTGTCCAATTGAATTACCCAGCGTGCGCCTGGCTGACCTGATTCTTTGGAATCTTTTACGGCGTCTTGCCTGGTACCGCGCGCGAGAGAGAGAGATGTGCAAATCTATATCAATTGATGGCGTAAACGCGCGCGTTGAGCGTCACGCTGGAAATGGGTGTTATTTCAATCAAACCATCCCCGGCTGTGGCAGCGATGATAAACTATTCAGAGGAAAAAGAAGGCACAATTTAGGTTAATTCTATTTGAAATATCGTTGAACAACACAAGATGTGTACGCTTTAGCGTCAATCTGTTCAAAGTATTGAAAAAAAGGCCACTTGTGAGATTTTTAGTTATAAAAAAAAAAGTTCGAGTCTTGCCAAGAGGCCGCGAAATTAGGCTGCAGCCGCGCGAGGTCGTGGATGCCGCGCGACGGCGTTGACATATAACTACCCCTGCCATTCGCATATCCACACGAGCGCATGCCTATACAGCTCTCTCTCTCCGCATGGCTGCAAATATAATTTTCCGAACAACTGTCGCAACACACATATCCACACAGTGCGGCGCTGTTCGGTTAAATAATAATTACCATTTTAAATTGTTCTTTCGCCCTCCCTCTCGGCAGTCCGGCTATTTTATGCAAATTTCAATATTTTTCCAGGCTACCCACTTGTTTGTATTCCAAGCGCGTACGGCTTCATTTGCGGCTGAAATTATTTTTACAATAGCAATCCTACCCTCTGCGCTACCCGTTTTACACCCCCACCTCTTTCTCCTCCTCTCTCTGTATTTCCGACTCCTTTACAGATGTAAATAAACATTGTTCAATGATAGTTGCGTATATGCGCGAGACAGGCAATTATCGTATATACATGTGCATTGCGCTCTCGACTCTTTTTGTACGGCTATTATGCGTCGAGAGGGGCCGAAAGAGAAAAGAAAAATTGTCGGAAATTAAATCAACGAGCGAAATAGCCTATGGCTTTGGATAATTATGCCTGGCTACTGTCATACGCCAGACGAAAAAGATTCAGGCTCCGGCTGGGTATTTTGGAATAGGTGTGATTATTTTAAATGAGTCACCGGAGACTCGATAATCTTCGACACAATAAGCTAGTTTTTTCTGTGCAGTAGAAACAGCCGCGTCTGGTCAGACAATGACGGTGATTTTTTTGTGCCAGATGAGTTTATGCAAATGCTGGCGGAACAATCTTTAAGAGCGAATGGCATAGGAACGAAAGCGGAACAAGGCCGAGCTCCTGGGCTTTTTCGCGTTATTGGAGGGGGGGGAGCCAGTCGAGTCTGTTATCTGTGTCGGCGAGCTTAAGAACGATGAGTAAATTTTGATCGTTTTATGGAAAAGACCTTAGGTAGAGACGTTATCAAATTTATCAAGTCTTTCGTAAAAGTTCGATTAACCGCCGTTTGTAACTCGAGAGGAGAAAAAAAAGGAGAGTTTCGGGTGTTTTAACGAGACGAAACGTTACGTCAACCTTGATCTCAAAGCTAAAGTAACGAAACAACAGAAATCAAATATTCCGACGACGGTGATTGTCGAGAAAAAGAAGGAAAACTGGGCCACGAGGGGAAGGGGAAGGATACCGTGTGCTCAGTCAAAGAAAAGTCCTTCAACGGGATTACGTATACGTCATTTATTGAATCCATCATGGCCCGAGACGTAAAAGTCGGGAATTTTTTTCCTTCTCTTCTTTTGTGCAGCTGAAATTTTTAACGAGTTAATGGATTACACGTATACAAATAAAATTTATTTTCCCCCTCCTCGTGGCCAAAGCAAATTGAATATTCTTTTGAGAATTGGAATAAAAATAATTGTCGAAAATACACGTAGCAGTTCAAAGTGCGAGGAGAGTTTTTTTTTAATTTAATTCTGAGTTGACGAAGTTTAAAGAAATAAAATTGTTCTTGAGACTTGGAAAAAAGACCTCTTTTGAGAGCCTGATAATTACTTCAAATGTAAATTATTTCTTTTGGGGTCGTGTATGTACTCGAAAATTCATTTTTAACATAGCCCGAGGAAAAATTTAATCTAACCAAACGTAATTTACACGTTTAAAAACACACAGGTAAAAATCTTTGAAAATACTCAAATACCCCCTCAATTTACGTTTTCAAAAGTCTCAGCCTCCTCTCCCCCCCCCCAAAAAAGAAAAATTCGCACTAATGACCGTTTTACCAAAGCAGCAATTTTCGTTAACCTTTGAGCCGTATAAACGAACACATGTTCTTTTTTTTCAGACCGATTAATTTTTCTTTTTTGCGGCAAGAGAGAGAGGAGAAAAGAAGGGCAGCCTCAAGACCTGCTTTTCTTAGTAGTTCAAAGAGCACATAGAAGCTTGAAATTCCCGCTCGGCTCTCTCTCTCTCCTCAGTGCGAATTAACGAGGAAAATTTAATTTATGCGCGTCGAAAACAAGCATTAAACTTTCCCCCCAGCCTCCTTGCCCATAGCCCCTTACCCTATTTAATGAACAGCCCGGGCTTTCTCACGGGTATAAAGGCAGACGACGGGGGATGCATTTGTAAGACGACGTTCGCGGCTGAATGCGAGCTTTTTAGCGCGGCTGAATTGCCGAATGGCCCTCCGGATTGTTGTTTTGAAATTTCACCCAAAGTGATACGCCACTCGTACATTTGCCTCTTTGACGCGCGCGCCCCATATATACGCGTAAAGCGCGGCATTCAATCCTTCATGTGAACCTCTGTACATATCACCCAGGGATGAAGAAGGTATGGGGGGAAGATCTGGTAAGGCAGTTGTAAGGGAGATATGGCAGTATAGCGTTCTTTGATGAACTTGCTAATGGAACTAATTTTGATAACTTGCTAAGAAACTCGGTTTCTTGGGGGGGGGGGGGGGAAGCAACTTGTTAATGAAACTAAGTTCCCGGTAAAACATTTCGCCGGGAGAATATTATACGGGGAGGAATACTAAACGCGAGAGCGAGCGCATTCGTATATATACCCATAAAGCAGCCCTTCCCCTTCCTTCCCTCACTAATGTGATTTAGAGCTACTTGAGGTTATCTACCATTAGCTTGTAATATTCATCAAAAACACGTGTACAACTCAAGAATGCCGCGCGCGCGCCTGCAAAATTTCTCGCGTTAAAATGCGAACAGTTGCGTATATAATCGCTTAACGAGAATAATTTCGTTGTATGCCTCGATCGCTATTTGTCAAGAGCCATGTCTCGAAGTGACAGTTATCACGACAAGAAACTCTCGCCTTATAAATCCGAATTGCACCGTACAATCTTTACACACAAAATAAAAAATCCTAGAGTAAGAGTATGAGGGAGGGAGGGACAGATGTAAGGCGATAACCTTCTTTCTTAGATAATAACAATAATCGTAATAAGCACGAGTCCTCGCGCGATAAGCTACGCCGGGAGAGTGCGAAAGGAAGCTTTTTTGTTGGAAAAAGTTAGTCCGGCTACCCTGCTCTGTGCACACGAGAGATGGCAACTTTCCTTTTTTTTTACTTTTATTTTTTCGTTTCTTTTCTCTTTCCTCCGTTTCCTTTTCTCTCTACTTTTGAAGGAGAGTTGTGTTGCCGTTTCGAGAGATATTCGGCCCGCGAGTTTTCCGGGACTCTTGGAGTTTACGGTCTCTGCTCCCCCCTTCACCCTATACCTCCAAGTTGGATCAAAGAACTTGACTGTATTCATATATATCGTGTACGTGTATATCCAGGCCAATTGTTTCGTAAAGTGAGAGAACAAAAGTTTTCTCTTTTCTTTTTTAAATTCCTTTTTTTTTAATCGCTATTTAATATCGAATAATGATAATCAAAGAGGCAGACGAAATCGCAGTGGCACAGCCATCACGCGTACAACCGCTCCACTACCGCGCGCCTCTGGCGTAAAGGGCGGCCTGCCCAGTAAATTCGCTCGCGCGAACTCTAGCCCCCGTACGGAGCTCACGTCGCCGTCAGGCTGAACACATCCATAACGGGCACACACGCGTGCGAAATCGTGAATGCGCCAAGTCCGGGGGGCCAAAGCGAGAGAGTGAGAGAGGCCTAGGGAGCTTAATTGGCCCCTCGTCGCCTTATTAGCATGAATCCCAACATAGCGTCTGCCGTAATTAACTTTTACGAATAATTTACGGTGTACGACGTTATCCCCCCCCCTCCTCCTTTACCGCACTTGTATACCTTTTCACGAAAATATTAGCGACTTTTATGCACAAGCTTCGTTTATACCAGATAAATGGGATTATTGGATATATCGGATAATTCGGAAGCGAGCGGTTTAACGGTCGATTAGTTTATATATACGTCGCGTTGGGGGGGATTTTACTCGGCCCGAGCGCAGCCAAAACAATATCCGAATTCTCGGTCGAGCTTATTGCTTATAAACAATGCGCCACGCTAATTCGGGTGCTGGTCGCTTTTCAGTGGGAGGGAGAGAGTGTTATAAGTTCGCAAGAAAAAGACGCGGGGCAACGGGCTTTGGAGAACGGCCCGCGGGAGAATTTGAAAAATTCATGGCGGCAAATGTATAGGCGGTTTTATAGCGTATACGGGCGAGTGTCTGGGAGCAGAGAGAGAGAGAGAGAGAGAGAGAGAGAGAGAGAGAGCGCCCCCCGACGCTTTTGGACGGTTGCCCAGTTGAGATGAATAAATTCTCGGCGGCCAAAGGCGCCGTGGCTTCGTGGAGGAGAGGGGGAAGTGAGGCGATACAGGCAAACCGACGACGAGATAAGGAGCAGTGGTAGAGAGTGAGCTTGCTGGTAGAGCTTTAAGGATGAGAATGGGGGGTGAGGGAGAGAGACTTATTTCCTAGAGGAAGGAAATCGGCGGAGGGAAAGCCTCTTCGGAGAGTCTTATCCGATGTTCTCGGCTCTACGCTCTTATATGTGCTTGCGAGCGAGGCTTGAAGGCCTACGTATAATAACGCCAATAAAGTAATCTCCTCTTGTGTGTGCATATATCTGTATCCGGGATATATACCAAAATTGCAGCGCTGATGATTCGAGCCCCGACTGCTCTCGGATCAAAAATTATAAACGCCGAGGGAGAAGTACGAAATCGGTGCCGTTTTTTCTTTGCTCTCCTCACTCGCAAACGATAATAGAGCCCGGCGCGAAAATAAATATTTTATAATTAGCGCGTTACGTCGCGCGCGTAGACGCAGAGAGGACGGTTTATTGAATTTGCATTTTGCCAGGAGTAATTAGCGAAACAGGTTAGCTTGGGTAAGCCCCTCGGCTTGGCTTGATTTATTATTTAATTTTTCGCTGCCTTCCGAGTCTTTAGGAGCTGTATATGCCTCGACACTGCCAGTTCGACCGATATAAAAATCGTAATTATAGATTTTCCCATTAAATTGCTTTGATAGTTGCGTATTTTTTTATTCCATGGATACTTGACGATATAAATTGCGTGAAATATCGTTTTTGTGTAATACACACTCCGATTGCGTTAAAAAAGATTTTCTCTCTAAAACGACGATACATTCCGCTTGTATTTATCGCTCGCAAGCAAAACGGGACGTAGAATTAAAAGTTTCTTTTATCGCGTAATGAGTCACAAGTGCAAGTTCAACGACTGTATTCAATGAAACAATTTTTTTATTCGCAAGGATATCAAAAAGGGTCTCAAGTGCATTTTCATGAAACATTACGTTCTCTTTTTACAAAATACAAAATACCGTGTTCAGCGTGTAATCTATTGCATCACTACAATGAATAAACAAGCGCAAGATAAAAAAAAAACACGTAAAGCCTTAAATAACACACGAAAAGAATGTAAGCTTAATGGATTCTTAATTTCATTACTTTCAAAGATAAAGAGCCGCCGGGGACTTAACGTCGCAAAATATTAGCCCATATTAAAAAAAAGAAGAAGAAGGAGAAATGCGAGTTGACTGCTCGCTCTAATCCGCGAGATATACAGAAGAGCGAAGACGGGAGGGGTAAGATCGTGAGCCTCGGCGCGGAAAAGACATTAAAAGTTTTAACGTCCTCATTATACCGTGTCGTCATCTTCGCCGCTGCGGCTTCTGATACCGGAAAGGACGCGATAGCTATATAGCGGTATATAGCGACGGCACCGGCTGACTGGGTAATTTTTTAATTCCTAATGCCGTTTAATCTTGCGACCTGAGGGAAAATCCTTTCGCTTGATTAAAAGTCGCATGCTGTACTTTGGGTCTGCTAAATTTTGTCGGCTTTCAAAGGTACAACGTAAAAATTTTTCTTCCGAATTCAAAGACGTTTTTCACGCGGCTTGGGAGAATAGAAAGGGTTGGCCTACTGGCGAGAATCTCTTTGATTGTTTCATCGACGATCTTAAAAGGCCCTACCTTACCGGCAGCGAGCAAGTTGGTATACGGACGGACGCATTTTTACGCGCGAGAATGCAGATCGTAAAGTGCGGTTTACGTAGCGACGAGCGAATTCCGTCGTCGAGTCTCTCTCTCTCCCTGCGCCTGTACTATCTCTGCTCCGTCCGTGGCATTGAATTCTTTAATTAGAACGGCCTCGACGGCTTACGCTGGTACACCCAGAGCGCGCGACAAGTGCATCTTTCGGCCCCAGACGCGCATGGGCCGAAATAGATCGGCGCTACTTCTTTTTTTCTTTGCTCAGCTGTATACCAACGGGGAAAAAATATTAATGTTTCAACTCGAACAAGATGTGCTCCAATGGATATTTCATTTCGGACTTTAATTATAGAAGCATTTCATATACGCTTTACGCGCAACAATTGTACGAGTTTTTAATTCGTTGTTTAGCAAAATATTCAGGTGGGCATAAATAATTACGCGAATTTTCGAGTTCATTAGGCTACAGGGCAAAAATGCCCGAGCCACTCGCAATTTTAATATGTTCGCGCGTGTACGCGTGGAGACTCGAATTTTAACGTTTCCAATATCAATTTCAGCGAGGAAGAGAGCGAGGGGAGCGCACATTAATACAACGTCGTTTGCACAAAGCAAAACTCGCTCAACTCGATCCCATATGTGGACCATATTCGCCCGGTCATAAAACACTTTGTCTCAGGCTAAATTGAAGCAATTGCCCGCGCGTAACTCGAAAATTGTTCGCGCGCTCTCTATACTCTCTCGCTGACGTAATTCCCGCTGGTCCCTCTCTAGCGAAGATTCTCAGCGGAGTATATTAGCTTGATGCTCTCGCTATTTCGACAGCCCCTCTCTCTCTCTCTCTCTCTCTCTCTCTCTCTCTCTCTCTCCAACACACGCATACTGCTCACTTTACAGCTAAACGTCTTGTATACGTAATATTGATTCCTCGACCGGGTTCTTCCAAGCCTCATTTCTCAGAAATACCCGGTGTATCTAATTCTCGTCGTATTTGCTTAAGAAGCCTTCGTATGTTTTATGTCGAGTGAGGACAGAATTTATGAAAACTTTGAAATCATGCAAATTAATTTGATGACGATTCGCCAATAAAATATATTAGAACTTGATTGTCCAAATTGTGCGAATATATAGAGGAGCGTTCCTTAATTCCGAGGGCAAAAGACATGAAGATACACCGGCGTGGTGACCCCGCAGTAACACGCAGACTTGCTTGCCCACAAATATTTAAAGCGGTAAATTAGAGGCGAAGGAGCAGCAAACACTTTGCGGTAGCGATATAGGGAGGTGGTTTAACTCTAAGAGGAACAAGCCCGCTAAAACGGCCCCTCTCGCACGGAATTGCGGCCCGAACGCAAACGCGCGAAAATTTAGTTAACAAAATTTAACCGTTGGATCAATTATTGCAGCTGAATTTTTATTTTACGAAGGGAAAACAAAAGAAGAAGAAAAAAAAGGAGGAAAGGAGCTATCGCGAGAGTAGGATGCAGCAGTGGTGGTTGTGGGAAAGGAAGAGAAGCGCGTATCCGAGATAGCAACGCGCCTGGTGCAACGGCACCGAGAGACTTATCGCTGAGTCGTGTGCGCAAGCATGCGGGAGAGAGAGAGAGAAGAGAGGGCGAACGACTCTTTTGTGCCCTCGTCGAGCTCAGTCTCTCTCGAGCTCGTTTCATACACAGCGTATATATCTGCGTGCAGTCTGTTGCTGGTTTACCAAGTTAATTAGAAAATTCTACGGAATTTTCAGTATAACTGCCAAGGGGGTTAGCAAAAAAAGGAGGGATAAATAAATTAGCTTGCGTGCGTACGGGAACCGTCGAGAGCTTTAATTACCAAGTAAGGGGAGAGAAAAGAGGGGGCAAAAGGTTCGGGAGTCGTAAAAATGCGTTTCGTAGGAGCTGGAGAGATTTTAGTCGGGGGCCGCGGTATCGACGAAAGAAGGTCAAATTAACAGCAACATAAACAAACGCGGTCGTCCAATAAAAACAAACGTCCTCTACACACCTCTACCTTTAACTCTCTCTCTCTCTCTCTCGCCCCACCCCGACTCCACACTCGTCGCCAGGCCGATTCACCGGACCGCAGAGCCGCTTTATACGCGCCTCATCTTGGCTTTGCTCCCAAAATTGGAATTGTGTGTGTGTATGTGTGTCCATTAAACCAACTGTATAAAGCGATTGTGGCCTCCCTCGAGACTACGCCGATTACAGGAGAGTGAGAGAGACACCAACCGAGTGGTTTATCGGAAAATTTTTCGACAACGCCTGTTTTCTTTATTTTTTTTAACGCGCGAGCGCGTGTGAGATGTGACTGATAAATTTAGTGGGTGTAGACAGAGAGAGAGAGAGAGAGAGAGAGAGAGAGAAGAGCGGAGGGGGAGCGAGACCGAAACGAGTTCGGGCGTTCCTCGTCGCGCGTTCAAGTTCATAAGTGGCGTGTAAGGTACTTTGAAGTTGAAATTATCTCTTGGCGGCGAAGAAATAAACTTTCGAGCTTGCTTTTGAGTAATCGCGCGGAGGAGTAAAAGTTTGATAAGTAGACTTTGATAATTCCCGCGGTAGTTTATAATGACGTTACAGGTGTGTGTGTGTGCGCGTGTGTGTGTGTACAGGCGTGTGTTGCGTTACATTTATCTACCGTGTAAACTTTACAGCTCTATTTAATTCTCTAGCGTGTATTTTTCGAAAAAGAGAAAAATAAAGAAAGAACGTTTGTAAAATTCGGATTATGGAGCATTGACGCGAGAAGCAGTCGCGTCTGACTAATTACGCGCGAAAAGCGTCAGCAGCGTCGAGCTTTTATTGACGGAGCTTAAGACAACGTTGAGGTGTACACATTCGATCGCGAAAACGAAAGATCCAGAAGTCGGCTTGCTCCATATCTTTGTTTTCTCTCACAAACGAAATTAGGGGAATAAATAAACTAATAAAAAGAAAAATCGCAAACGAGCTTTCGTCTCGGCACAGACTCTCGCAATCCCAGCTGGCAAGGCAAAAGCTAGAGAAGTTTGGGCGAAAAGACGCAAGTCGGTCAGGTTCAGTCTTGGGAGAGGTCAGGAAAGTAGTTAGCGCCGACTATGGACGAACGCGAGAATCGCGCGAATACGCTTTTGTATACTTTCTCTCTCGGGTACGACATGCAGCCGCTCTGTGCATCTCTCCTATAGCGATGCGGCGCAGGAAGTTCAATTTCAGGCTTAACTTTTACTCGTTGGCCTGGATTACACTTGCGCGCGAGCGTAGGCTTTTATTTAATGCCTTGCATTAGTAGCGAGTTGGATAAACGAGATGTTTATGTAAGCGGTATTGCGAATGTGGGGATGTGGCGAAAATAGGGGATGACCGGACTGGTCGAAGGTTTAGCAGTCGGGATGTTGTTGTTAATGAGGTGAAACGATGTATTGGAAAATTTATCTTTGTGGTGTGGACTTTTTCTCTTTTTCTTATATTTTCTTGAAAATTTGATGCGGCACGCACTGTGTTCTTTTTGCGGTATCATAAACGGATTGCAAGTTATTGGTCAGGCAGAAAATTGTTTTATCGGATCGTTATCGATCGATAAGTGCACCGAAGGATCTGCTACCTGGCGATGATTTAGCAAACTTACGAGCGTTGTAGAGCTCTGTATTATCGACTTTTTGCTCGATCGTTATTTGGTTATCATAAGCGAGCTTATGTTTAAAATTTGAGGAAAATAATAAAATTTGATAAGTTAATTAAATAGAAATATTTTATTTTTGCAATAAACGCTCTAACAGATATAATTTTTTTTAACAAAATTCAAAATTTTATTTGCTATTTTAAATAACCATATCAAATGATTGATTGATCTAATAAATTAATATTGATTAGTAAATTAAAAAAAAATAACAAAAAAAATATAATACTTCCCGAGGCTTCCTTTAATCAACGAGTGCATCCCTTTTAATTAACATCGAAAAAAAAAACTAAAAATTCGCCAAACCCCGAACAAACATCAAATATACCATCAGACGCAATTGCCAAATGGATTTTTTTCATATTCCAAAAGAATAAAGGACAACAACAAAAAAATGTGAGAAATCCGGAAACAGCCTGGCTTTAGCAAATCCAACGCAAGACCCGAAGGTAAAAGGGCCATTGCAGCGTCGATTAAAATAGGGAGAAAGAGAGGTATAGGAGTCGGTCATCGTTGACAGGAGCGATCGGTTTTAATCGCGAAAAACGAGCTTGCAAAGTGACAAGTGCGCGGCTGGACGTTTCATTACAATCCGACGCTTTTCCCACTTTCTGGCCGGACTTTTAATTCGCGAGCCTGTCCACAATGCGAACGTTAATAACTGATTGTCATGAAATGTGTGTGTGTGTAGGTGGGGCTTTCTCTGGAAATGAAATCGGGCTTGCGGCCGCAAGTTCAAAAATTAAAACGTCCCGCTACCGGAGTACGCGTTGCAGCTGCGCTATGCGGAATACAACTTCGGACAGCGTCGCTATAAATCCCCCCGACGTTCGTTTTATGCGACTCTACGTTACTATCCGACACACCGCAAATGCGTTGTCGTTTCGAATCTCAGAAAAACTGTATCGAGATGTATTCTTCTTTCTTTTTTTTTTTTTAAACAAAAACCACACGAAAATTCTTTATAAAGAGAAAAGCCGGAACAACGAGAGCTTAGAGACTCGCAAGAGCGGTCCATTAAATTTTCAATTAACGTCATGACAGCTGCCGGTGTATTCGAGCGAGTATTCGAAGAGAGAGAGATACATACAGAGAGGCTCCGTTGTGTAGCGCAGGTGTAAACAGACGAGAGTCTGCGCGCCAGATGGAACTAGCTTACGCGACAATGCCTGTCTATTGCCGAGCGTAAGATGGCCCGAGGGATCTGTCGCGATAGCGCAACGAATACACAGACTCGCGGCTACGCATAGCTAGAGAGCTTCGTTTTGTCTTTACGCTTAATTAATGGATGAAGACGTGCTCGATGGACGTGAAAAGATGTTGTTTTTCTTCTTTTTTCGTTCTTATAGTGTCGGTGCGATAATTTCATTATCATCTCGTAGCTGGATTTTGGATTATGGTATATGCAAGTAGGGCTCAGATGTGATAGGGTATAATGTCGAAATTGGCAATTACAAATTTATGATTTGATGGTGGTGAGGGAAAAGGGGCCTATAGCTCGCAATTAACGTTGCATCTCGTTTCGTTACAATATATCCGCGCTCATTTAACTATGGCTAATTATCCGAGTGTACAATGCCGGCAATGATTGTGTCACGTAAACTAATAATTCCGTTATGTTGAAAGATAAATTAGACTCGGTCCTGTCTCTCCCTTGTATATATAACACTCACTAGTGTAATACCTGTGTGTGTGTGTGCCGGCGCATATGCTGCATATGAAGTAGGCTTTTAAGCACCGCCAAATCACCGTCAGTTTTAATTATGAGCAAATTAAATATTGTACGGATAGCCTCTCCCCCACCTCCTGCATTATACCCCCGCCGAGCAAATAATTGCGACAAGTTACATCAAGCCAATTGCCGGCTACAAACGATGGATTAAGGACGTTTTACAAAATTATCCTCCCGTATACATATCAATGCACGATTTGTGTGACAGCTTTATTATTTTCATGTATAAGCTTAACGAGTGCCGCTTTATTGTTTCTTTTTTCTTGTCGAAATTGCATTTAACATCGATTGGAAATTAAGCTCGCCAAATTAATTGGACATATCGTTCGTTCTGCCTATCACCTTTCCAGTCCGCCGACCTTCAAGACAGCAACGCCAACGTCGCGCACCCAGTTGAAGCTGCAGCTGATGCGCGAGCAGCTGCAGGAGCAGGAGCGTCGCGAGGCCGAGTTTCGACAGAGCTTGCAGCAACAGAGGCCAGCAGCGGCGCCGCCGAGGCCCGTGCCGCCTACCAACTTGCCAACAATCGGCGTCGATGTGCCACCTCAGGTTCTTCAGGTGTGTGTTTTCTTTATTCATCATCATTAGAAATTTTCAATTTACAATCCTAACGAATGACCTACATTACTCGCACAAAAGAGAAATAAGCTTGATAATGGTGGAAGCAGGGCTCGAAGTGTACCGACCACAAAGGCCCCTCCCCCCCTCCCTTTTTGCAATTTTTCATTTGCGGCTGAAAAAGAAGTGACAAAGTAAAAATCGCGTCTATCCACGCGGAGGCTAATGAAGTTCCGCCGCGTTCGCCTGCTTCTATGCTCGCGGTATAGAGCGTGGAACGCAATTTTCCAGGACAAATAACGAGATTCAATACACACGAGTTGCGAAGCGCTGGACTTTTCCGAGGTTCTACAGATAGAAAGAGAGAGGGAGAGAGAGAGAAAGAGAATCGGTGTTTACGGGCCCTCGGAAAATCGCGTCCGGGAAAATTCCGCCTCGATTTTTTAATATCCATCCGGCCTCTCTCTCTTTCGCGCTTGACGCTCCGTTACACAGTAAAGGAAGTACGCTTGGTGCATGAAAGAATTCACTTCTTTTTTTTCTCAGTCTCTCTCTCGCGTCGACGTATTCTTTTTTTTTTTATTTTTTCGACTCCTTGCTCGATATTTACCGTGGGGGGCTGCAAATTGCGTATGAATTTTATTTGGATTTTATCACGGCCAAGTTGCAAACGTTATATATACCGCATGTACATACGAGAAGGCCGGCCGGCAAATGTTGAGATTTTTCATTTCGAAATTAGAGAAATAAAACAATATAAAAGGTTGAAAACGAAAGATATGACAGGGGGGCGCGCGAGCGTGTGGTGTGCAACTTTTCCGAGTTAATTACTTAATTACGAAATTTCATTTGCTTTTTCGGCTTCAATTTACCTCCGTTATTTTCATATTTTATTAAACGCACGCGCGCTGATATACTGAAATCGCAACAAGTATCCCTCGACCCGGTAAATAATCAACGATAACTCAGACGTTTTATTAGCTTGCTTTTTATTTTATTTATTACTCCGAACCTCTGCAATTTCGAAAAATTCTTTATCACCGCCCGCGGAGTGTAGAGTCCGATCTACACAAAAAATAAAGCAAAAGAAAACCATGTGTAGATATAAAAAAAGCCGGAGCTTTAAAGAAAGCTGAGATAATACGTTTTCGTGAGAGGAATGGCAAAACGATGTTCTTTATCTAAACAGCATATCCAGCGAAATCTCTCTCGACTGCAGCCTAGAAGCTAAAGGCCATTGTTTGCGAACTAAATTTTCAAAGGACCAAAGACTGTCATTCTCGAGATTTCTTTATCGTGCCGAACGAAAGAGAATCTCAGGACGAGAAAAAAAAGAAGAAGAAAGGGAGAAGAGACTAGAATTGCGTCGTAGGGTTCGCGAGGTCAACTCGATGCCGGGAGGGCTCAAGGTCGTCCGATGTCCTTGCCGAGAGATATATTCTGCCCTGGAGCGGTGCTGCAATCGACCCTTTTTTGCAGTCCACTCCCTCGTTGCGTTGATATAGATACATATAATCTACAGTCCGGAGTTTTCCGACTAAACTCGCCTTTTTTCGTTTGTTCCCTCTCACTCTCCGAGTTATACAGGTGCTTTCTCGGCTCCTAATACGTGACATATATCCCTTTTTTTTTGTCGACCTACTCGTACCATACGGTTTGACGTATACGTAAAAATAGCTTGATTATTAAAATCACCAAACACATATTGTCTCCTCCACGCCTACTCATCTTACCAAACATGCCGCAGGTGCGAACGCTTCTGGAGAACCCAACGCGCTACCACGTCGTCCAGAAGCAGAAGAATCAAGTGCGCCAGTACCTGCACGAGTCGTTCCGCTCGTCGACCAATCTCGCCACCTCCTCGTCTTTGGATGGTCAAACGACGGCGACGACAAGCCCAGCTGGTGGTAGCCTGGGCAGCGTCGACATAAGCCAGCAAGGAACGGCCATAGAGTCCAGCGTGGCACCCATGACGGTGCAGAGCGCCCCGCCGGGGCCTATGGTGCACCTGACGAAGCAGCAGCAGCATCCGCACTTGGCGTCGTATCCCCATGCGCCGGGTCTGCTTGGCAAGGGCCACGTCGAGCCCAGTCCTGACCCTACGACAGGCGCGATGTCGCCGAGTCTCAGCAGCGTCGCTACCAGCAACTCCGAGGTAGGCTCTTTTTTAATTGTTTAAGCTTGCTGCTTCTGGCGTTAGAACGTCTGCGAGCGATTACGATGTCTAATTATTTTCCAGAAGTAGGACACTTGATCTTTTGAACGTCTAAATGTCTGTATAGCTCGGGAGACTGTTTTACAAGCGCGTTGGGCTGAATCGAGAGGGAGACATGTGTGTTCCAAAGTTGTGGGATAAGTTTGGATCTTTGATACCGCATATCGGGCTGTATTAGGGAAGATAATGACGAGTGTCGCGGACACATGTGCGTCTGGTATACGAGTGTCAGTTAGCCATATACCCGCTACCCTTGGGCTTCGACCTCTGTAAGCGCAATTTCGTTTTATGGGGAAGCGATAACAGTTTACGAGGGCATTTGACGCTTAGACAGACGAGGAGCATCAATTCGATTATTGTCCAAGGTGGAAAGATACCGAAACACCGCTCACCCCGCCAAGATGCTGGCTCGCTAATTTGCAGCGCAGTTTTGCATTTTGGTCGTAATGGGGATGTCAAAAATAAAATGGGGATATTTTCTGATTTTGCGGTATGAGAGTTGTTCGATTAAAAGATATACAACCGTTGGTAATTTTTCAGGATGAATGGACGTTCGGCTTATGGTCCGATGATTAAAAACGTTGAAAAATAAAGGATCGGATTTTAAATTTAAAAGCCTGAAATGCCATTAAAATATACGTCAAAAGTACGCATAAATTCTTTTACATTCATTTGAAACTTTCCTCTTATGCGCGCGCAATAAGCGTGGCAAGCTCTCTCTCACTCTCAAAAAAAAAAAAAACGTGGAAAATTGGAAACAAAAAAAAAAGGAAAAAAAAGAAATTCGCTCCAATGTTGCCATTCAACACGCGAATGGAGTTAAAAGTACATCTGCGCTCTCGGGAAACATAATTGAGAGCTAAAGAAGTGTTAAATACACGTTGCATTTAGTCATCTTTATGAAAGAGAGGGTAAATAAAAAGAGAGAGAGAGAGAGGTGTTTTACTACTTGGTTTTCTCTTTTTTTTTCAAAACACATTTGAAAAGACTGTATGAGGCTGCATACGCAGGGAGAGAGAGCTCGACGGTATTGAACTAACGGCTTTTCATTGTGCACATACGTTTCGCATTTAATATGCGAGAGATTCAAGGCTCCATTTAATGAGGGGAAGGAAACGCCTCTTGAATTATGCAATTTTTTTTTTTAATAGGAGAATCGAGACGCGCCGATACGGATATGCTTGTCTCTCCTTGCGCTTTTTTTTGTCTGATAACAGATCATCAATTGCGCAACGTGCAGGCGTTGGAAAACCTACTCTCCGCGGCCTAGAGTTAAATAATTAGAACTCCTTCCTTTATTGTTTTTTCCTTCTCTTTTTACTCGCGATTATCGAAACACCTCTCCCGGTAATAAAGAGTCGGTGTAGTGATGGATCGATCGGTTGTACACCCGAGACACACCTTCCCGATTAACAAAACAGCGAGCAGAAAAAAAATAGCAAATATCGTAATGCGCATTCAATTGTCACGGGACACGCCTTTTATAAAGCGCATTACGATCACACGCCGTATATACACCGCGTGTCCCACTGGTATTTCCTTTGAAAAAAAAATCCTTGTAATTTCCAGATGTGCACATTTAAAGCGATCGATCGATTCTTTTCCTCCATAAAAATCACTTATTATTCCAGAGAGCGTATACCGGTACATATATCGAGAGAGAGAGAGAGAGAGAGAGAGAGAGAGAGAGAGAGAGAGAGAGAGAGAGAGAGGGAGAGACGGTTGATCAAGCAAGTCTTCTCGTCCAATATTTCACGCCTGGGCTCCCGAAATACGCGCTGCTCGTTCTACACCCCGACAAGATTGATCTTTCGAGTTTGCAGACCCTCCAATGCCCGCAAACACACACGCGCGCACACATACGGCTGGGCCGTTCGTGTTATATTCGCATATGCGGTTCGATTCGAGCGCATTGCAGGCGTGCGCGCGGCTCGCAAAATTCGAACTGATCGCTTGGGGCTCGATTTCTCAGGCCTCTGGGCTTTTGGCGGATTTGATTTTATTGGCCAGCGGACAGCTAAAGGAGCGAATTCTATATATTACATTGGCTTCGTCTAAAAATTATTTGATTTCAATTAAATTTTCTTTGGGCGTTGATTAAAAAGGGCAATACCACGAACTTCGCGGGTTTCTGGAAACAACAGAGGAAAAAAAAACAAACATTATCGACGTGATTTCATTTGCGCTGTCTATACGCTGAAACAAAAAATACGCATTCAAATGAAAAAACAATTAATACAAATTGCCTGGGCGTAATATGAATATTAAAAATGTTCATTTTTACAAACGCAGGGACGAGAGGGAGGAAGAGGGGTGGTGCCGAAACTTTTGGGGGGCTTCATATGAATATGCGTTTTTACGCGAGCTCGCGTCGATGCGCTCTCGCGTGTATCTATCTCTCTCTTTCGCGCGCTTCGTTAAAAAAACAAACGCAATAAAGCTCTCGGAAAGCTGGGGCGCGCTGCTGCAGAGAGCGATCGTCCAGATATTCGTTTAATTAAAAATGAGGTAATTCGAGGTGTATACAAAAATATCGAGACTATTAATAAAAACCATTGGAAAAAACTCTCGCGAAAAAGAGAGGGGATAGGTCGATTAAAACCAAAGTTTATTCAATTTTCCAAACATCCAATTTACCGGTTAATAATAAAAAAAGAGAGTCCAGCCGTAGGCGGCGTCTAATCAAAGTCGAATATAAGCTCCGCGGGCATCGGCGTGAAAGAAAGGAAAAAAGAAAGGGGAGGGGGATTAAGCGTCGCTCAAGTTTCCCAGATGAGGCAGCCGGATCAAATGGAAACGCGGCTCGCTTCTTCTTCTTCTTTTTTTCGTTCAAAAGTGTCAATTTAGCGACCCTGCGCGCGTGCGCTCGTCTCAATTAGAGACGCGGATCGCCGCCACGCGACGTCCGTGAGAAAAGCGACGGAGAAATGAGCGATGACGCGCGAGCCCCCCCCTCTCCCTTCCGAGTTTGCTCTTTTTCATTCTGCTTTCGGCGTGTACGCCTGACGCGAATCCCAGACTGCTCGGTTGCCGTTGCGGATATTTTAGTTCGGCGATTATAAATAGCGAGCCTGAGCTTTCCTGATAAAAGAAGCCGCAGCAGCCGACGCGCGGCCTTCCCTCGATAACCGAGAGCCCCATTACTAATTGCACTCGATAAGTGTTCGTAACACAGGAATCCCACGCGGAGTGCTAGAGCCCAAGGGGTCATAAACGGCGGCATCGAGAAGCTCGCAGAGCTTTCTTTTATGGCTCTCAAACAATTCGTCTCGTTCCATCTCGCTCTTTTTTTTATTCGCACGCCATTACTAAACCGGCGCATACAGTCGCTAGAGCTTGATTTTCCGCGCTTAGACGCTGGCCTTTTTTCTAAAAAAAGACTCGGTAAGAGGAAAGGGGGGCAAGGGGGAGGCCCGCTCATTAGTCCGTCTCTCTTTTTCGAAACGCCGCGCGCGCTGCGCCTATACTCGGCGCCGCGATAATTAAATGGGGTAATGAACGGGCTGGTGTGCGCCAACGACTTCGCTATACACATCAGTGACGCTATACATCGACTACTGTGCATGTGTAGAAGCGGTGTGCGCAGGCTTTGACGACGTGGCATGCCAGGCCGATTGACGGCTTGTAATAAATGTGTAAATGAGAAAAAGGCAGAGAGAGAGGAGAGGGCGTTGTGGCTGAATGTCGCGCTCGCTTTAATCGGCGGGGCCTGTGTATATATACTTCACTGGAATAGCTTAGCAGCCGGATTACTTTTTTTTTATTCAGCGCACTCGTTACTTTTTATTTTGTTAAACGACTGGGAGAGTGGCGAATTTTTTTATTTTTTTTTTTCGTAAGAAGTGAAATTGAACAGGTTTTCTTTTTTTCTCTCTGTCTTATTATTATCATGATAAATATGCCTTCCGACGCGTATTTTATTAAATAAGCAGCCGTCTTAACATCAATTTTGCAGCATAATCAGCAAAGGAAATTACTTCGTAATACAAAGTCGGGAAGGCTCTGCAATCCTCTTTGCCGTGAAAATTAAAATAAAATCTTCCCCTCCTTCTCACGCTTTGCCCTTCTGCTTTGCTTCACTTGGCCCAGCTCTGTCTTCATCATTCTAACAGCGCCGCGTTCTATGCATCCTACAATTTGTTTTGTAATCTAACAATCAATGTCTGAGTCATTTTCAAAATTTGGGTTATAACACAGATTTTCTTTTTTTTTTTTCATTTCTATTGCTATTTTTACAAGCAATTGACGACTCGGTCGTGACTGGCCGCTAAGCGAAGGGAATACAAAGTACGATTTCAAGTGCGTACAACGCAACATCGAAATGTAAGAATTATTATTTGGTCGTTTTTCCACCGAAGCGGATTGAGCAAATTTCCCTTGAATTTCGAGTGTTGGTTAAACAGGAATTACCTGTGCCATTTATTAACGACCTGTTTAGTCACAGTTTTTAGTTTCTCAAGTTGAAAATCAACACGAGTTTTTTTTCCCCAACGCAAAAGTGAAAAGGAAAGATTTCGAGTGCGGCCCAGGCTATTTTTTAACGGACCTTTTAGGCGAAGGGAAGAATCGAACAAGCCTCAAACGTGATCTGGTGGTCAGGTCACGAGATCGAATGTAAATTAGAATCAGCGACCGAATTAACGGGCGTTCTCGCTTCGGGGGAGGTAGAGAGAGAGAAAGAAAAAAAACGCTGCCTCTGGCGCGATTATGAATTCCCAGCGCGTGTGTAGCAGCGTGTGTTTGTCAAGCTGCTCACCCGGCCATCAAGAATGACGGAGACAAGTCCACCTCGTCCAACTTTTGCGATATTATACAGCCAGAGAGAGAGAGAGAGAGAGAGAGAGAGAGAGAGAGAGAGAGAGAGAGAGAGAGAGAGAGAGAGTCCGCGATGACTCGGCCGCTCCAGATTTTTCTCTGCCGCGAGGCCGTTGCCGAGGCGTAACGTCGATAAGAGCTTGGCTATTTTTCGGCTGCTAACCGGGGGACCAATTGTGTAAGTATTTGTGGAGAAAGACTGGGGTTATTCTGTGTCACGCCGTCGCGCATCTGTATTCACCGTGTCAATTTCAAACGGCTGAGTCTTTAACCTTTTTCTTTTTATTTTGGCGGATTGGATAGAAACAAGTTCGAAGGGAGTTACGACAATGGCTCGCTGAAATTAAAAATCCAATTTTGAAGGAAAAAGAAGTCGTGTAGTTAAGAGAAAACGGCCGGGATTGAAGGAGTCGCAAGGCCTGAAAGGTTATATAGTAGCGGAGTGGAAAGGAAAAGGAGGAACGAAGAATGGGTCCGCGAACGAGCCGAGGGAGTTAGCCCTTTTCCCCCAATACATAGGTAACGCTCGAATGGGGGGGTAGGGGTTAGTGACTCGAGGGAAAAGTCGTCCTCCTATCGGCTAGAGACGTCTCGAGGAAGGAATGGTCTCCGGGCTAATATTTGAGCCTCTTCAAACGGCTGCAATCTCGTTTGCTGGCCTTACGTTCCGTCCTCCGCTTTTCCCAGTAACGCTCCTGCTCGCGCCTCTTCCGTTTGAATAATGGATCGGGAAAGGGGTGGAGGCCTGACGGGACAAAGTAAATTCGTGGCTGTCCGATGCATTCTTACCCCTCTTCGATTCGCTCCCTCTCTGTTCCTTCGTTCCTTTTTTCTTTTTTTTTGGCTTGAGAAGCGAGGAGAGAGCTGGCAATTTCGAAGAGGAGGAGGCTTTGTAAGGGGGACTTTGGCCAAGAGATAAGACTCCGGCTGGATTAGATTCTGGAGATGAAGGGGAAAATGAAGAGGAATGTGCCTGGGAGAAGGGCAATTCGGGCACTCGCGTCCGTTTAATGAGTCATTGAAATTTCGGGGGATGTTTTATTATCTGGGGAAGGAGGAGAGCCTTATCGGTGTGCACTGCTTTACCGAGAGTTACGAGATTCGACGCCTGCTGCTTGGGGAAGTGAAATCCCAGTGAAATATTTCGGGATGCTATCGTCGGTGTGACGATTAAAAAACGGAGAAACAAAGAGAAATATGCGGAACGCGCTTGGACTGACCAAAACAGCGCCAGTCGGCCTTCATGCTTTACGTAAGCCCGCGGATTACAATTGACGAACAATTAAGTTTCCGAAATGACAAATCCCGTACCGCAATGCTTCTGAAAAGAAAAAAATACAAAAACCTCATCGTTCCAGAATCCCGATAAAACTCGATCTAACCTTCGAATCCCATAGTCTCGCTTCAAATCGAGAAAATTTCAAATACGCTCTTCAAGCCGCGAGGAGCGCTTGGAAAAATCAAAAAGCCGCACTCATTTCGTAATTCCTCCGGCATATCCAACATTAGCACCGACATCGCACATAGTACAGAAAAAAAAAATTACGAACGATAGAGAGGGAGAGGGGGGGACACGCGTCTTCCTGTCGCGCTCATAAACCATCGGGTTCGCGTGAGCGCGCGAGCGTTATGAAACGCATCCGCAGACGTTATCTCCACGTCGGCGGGAATCGATTCTCCGGGGGATAGTGGGTTAAGGCTCGCGGATGTGCGCGTTACTCCTACTCCTCCTGCGGCATTGTAGGAAGGCTGCAATTTGCCGTGAGCGCGCGCGCGCGCGGGACTAAGCGCTCTTTTCACCCGATGTAACGCTATGCCCCGTGTGAGTAGTTTGCTTTTGCTCGTCGTCTCCTGGTTTTTTTTTCGGGATAGGCCGAGAGGATTCTGTGCTGTCCGCTGCTTGTTTGTACGCTTGTTTATGCAGCTTGTACATTTCTTTTTTTTTCTATAAAGCGCGCAAAGTTCAATGTTATAAAGAATTTCCGTTTGTTGTTTGTCATCGAGAGTGGAAACGAGGTAAACGTTGGCCTGCGCGAATCTCTCTCTCTCCGCGTGTATAGAGAAAAGAGAGAAACGCCATTTCTAAAGGGACGAGGGGGGTAGGAGGGGGGGGGGCAAGTCTGGAGAGCGCAAGGCTAAAAACTCGTGTAAACGCCACTGAAATTCCATTACCAATTTCATGAAAGTTTCATTTGCCTCGCGAAGCGACGACGACGAGAAGAAGGAGGACGAGAGGGTCGCAAAGTCGCGCATAGAAGCGCTGCAAAACTGGGGGAAAACGGGTGGTAAGAACAGCCGGGATGCTCTGCTCGCGCGCGCGTTTTATACATTTAAGGAAACAATGCAACATTCAACGTATATTTTTACCTCCCCCCCTGACCCACCTTGGCTCTTCGTAATGTGCTTACGAAGTTTTGAAATTATTCAGATATTTGCGAATGTATGGGGGGGGGGGGGAGGGAAGGGCTAAAGCCATTCTTGCAAATATTTTCGCGAATCGTATATACTTATGGCGGAGAGAGAGAGAGAAGTTGCCTGCCGGCGGGGATTTGGGTATAAATAAATTTTAATAACGTCTTAGCAGAGTGCGAATTGTCATTTGGTAATGAAAAGTTTTGTCGGAGGGTTTAAGTAAGAAGAGGATGGGAAAGTGGAGTAGGAGGTGGGAAAGGACGACAGGTAAAAATGGATGTATCTGGGCTTTTTACGTATTCGACGAATGTGTGTGTGTTGCAGTCGACACCGCAGCTCAGGGGCTTTACGATGGCTTTGATGCTGGTCATACTTATAGGCTGATCTGCAAGTTTTCCACGACTGCTCTTTGGCAGCAGACACACACGCTCGTAAATCTCGGCGGCAGGCCGTAATTTTTTTCTCCTTTTTTTCTCTTTTTTTTTACTCTTTGCACAATTTCTTGCGTGGAAATCGCGGTCAATATACCTGCGGCGTCTTCATAAATTTGAATATCGATGATTTATCCAGCCGTCGACGTTTAAGAATTGAAGTTACCTTTCACTTGGTGGCGCGTAGAAAATAAAATAATAAGTGATTGACGTTGGGGTTAAGCGGGTCGTTTTGTGCAACAAGTGCGCAAAGCCCGTCATTTTTGGTTCATGCGGTAATCAATGCTTACACGTAGTACATCGCACGCGTACACTTACACGCGTGAATATCTTCAGTAATACCGTAACGACAACACCGCGTTGTATTCCAAGTATTTGCAAAAAGAAAAAAAAAC
Organism: Anagyrus pseudococci; assembly: GCA_030522585.1. Lineage (NCBI taxonomy): Eukaryota > Metazoa > Arthropoda > Insecta > Hymenoptera > Encyrtidae > Anagyrus > Anagyrus pseudococci. The sequence goes on from JAPYYQ010000500.1 coordinate 28,767, forward strand.
GAAAACAAGTCGAACAAGTGGTTCGAGGAACGAATCAGTCGTACGACAGAACCACTCTATCAAAAAAAAAAGAAAACAACAGCTCCGAAATCACGTCCGTTAACCCGTGCGTCCTAGCGGCATAAGCTCGCACTCGTAATTTTCCACGGCTCGCCTACGAATGATCGAATTATAATTCGTTCGCTTTCTTTTTTCTTTCCCACCTCTTGTTCGACAATATGACGATTCGCGCGAGCGATAAGGCTGCCCGCGCACTCTGACGTCCCTCCTATACCCAAAAAAAAAGAAAAGAAAGAATAAGAGAGAGAGTGGGAGGGAAAGAGGAAGCCGAATAAACAAATGCGACCAACAGGCTCTTCCGGTCCCGTTAGCCTCTCTTTCTCTCTTGCCCAAAATGTCCGAGGCTTGAATGCAAAAGCCAGGCGCTCGTTTCATGCGGTGCACGCGTAAAATTCAATTGAATGACGCCCGGTGTCTTTTTTTTTCTTTATTGTTCCGTACGAATTCATATCGTAATGGGCGAGGGGAAAGTAATAATGTCGCGCTGGCAAGTCTTGGATGTAACTAGGAGAGCTATGTGGACACAATGTCAATGTGTTCCGTGTGTTGCCTGTGTGTATGGGTATATAGGAGCGGAGGATGGAGATGAGGGGGGGGGGTGTTGGTTAATCGAGGCGCGTTCCGTTAGGCTCGTAAATTAAAAAATTTCAATTATGAGATTCGAAGCGTTCGATAGGTTGTTCTACAACTGTCAGCTTCTAATAAAAAGGCCTCAATTAAATTCCAAATTAATGGGGTTATACGTTTCTGTGTGTGTGTGTGTATATATACACATATGCGTGGTATGTGTGTACACAGAGATTATGACTATAGGGGCCTCCCCTTCCCCTCCCCCATTATGATGTCAGCCTGTAAAAATGTTAAATTGAATATAACTACGCTAACGCCTCGTTTGATTTAACAAAAGCTTTTATTGTGCTGCGACGCGGTCCCCACGTGGAGGGTCTTTTATATTATATATTTTTTTTTCATTGTGCAATAGGTAATTATATCAACAGTTATACGAAAAAATAAAAAAAATAACGTAACGAAGTACGCTATCGGCCGCGGCTGTGAAAAATATCATTTACGACACTTCAAATTGTGATTTCTTTTATATTTTTCCTTATCTCCAAGTTCAATAAAGTCTAGTACTATTGTTTCCTTTTATTTTTAAACCTATCGTTAATAGGATGCTAAAAAAAACACTAGAAAATTAGCACGTACGCTTTTATCTGACGGTTTGCCTGCAACTTGCGCGTACTCACAGCCCCGACCTACTGTACTCAGTTCTCGATTTTTGCATTGAAAAATTATTAAACACAAATTTCGGTATACAACTAACTTTTACAAATCGTCGCCTAAAATGAAAAATCTATAATAATTTTCTTAGCTTCTTCAACGGAAACCGTATATACATGTGTATGTATTAAAAATTAGTTCGCTGAAATCAAAACGCGTTATCGTGACGCGCCGACAAGGTATGAGATAAACAGCGATTATTTAGCCTGCAAACGCCGCGAGTCACGTTAAGAAAGTAAAGAGAATGTCAACGCGAGAGACGACGCTCGCTCGCTCGCTCGCTTACATTCCCCGGCCAACGGGCGCTTAATGTATTACGTGAAAAAATTTATAATTATTTAATTTGATTGCGCGCCGCATTATTAATGCGTTTTATTCTTAATTTACGAGCGCACGCGTTCGATGGCTACTCTATGGCTTAGCGTCGGGAAAATACGACTCCGCGAGGCCTCTTACGAAAGCCCTGTACTGTCGTCTTTTCATGGCTAACGCATATATGTAGTTCAATTGCTATTTTTACCATTATTTCTTCTTGTTTTTTCGTTTTATTTTAAAATAACGTTACAATAAGTAAATAATAACAATGAAGACGAGGACGACGAATATTACGTGACTCGTCGTAAATGTGATTAGTTTAAAAAAAAAAAAAGAGAGAGAAAAAGAAACCAAACTTTGTTGCGAGGCTGCGATATTTCTTGAGACAACGGGTGAGTGTGTGTATGCAAATTTACAATAGACGCTTAACAAAAATTTTTAGCTCGTGTTAAACGGCACAGCCGGTTACGGGGTTATGTAAAAAAGGAAATCCCCGCGCGCTCGCACTGCCGTTCCACGTCTTCTTCGACTCGTTCTTCCTCCCCCCTTCCCCGACTATTTTGCCAGTGTCAGCGTCTTAAGGACGCTCCGGCAGAAACGTGTGTGCGTTTCGAAGCAGAAAATTACCAGTCTCGCAAAAAAAAAGGAGGAGAATAATTTTCATGCCCGTCGGTAACTTTCTCAAACACATTTTTTTTTTCAAAGCGTAGAGGTTATAAGTGATTGTGTAGACAGAGTCCGAGGCACTTGAGTTAAGAATTCCGAATGAGCTGTATCAACAGACGTGATGTTTACTTGTATTCCGATGCGATACAGTTCCAGTCGCTTGATTAAATGTTTAGAGTTATATCGTTTTGGTTTATTGTTCCTTCTTCTTTTTCCTTTTTCTTTTTTTATAAAGTTTTGGGCTACGTCGCGATTATAAATAACGCTGATAATTCATATCTGGAAAAACGTTGTTTCTTATTCTTGCCGGGTTATTTATGAGTCGGTTCAAAATTTACGGAGCTTATACAAATTTTTCGTGCGTCGCTAAAATATTAGTAGTGTAATACGCTTTTACGTAACGGCGTAAACAGTCGGTTATTACATAATATATATTGGCTAAAAAGAAAAAAATAATAATATAGTGATATACTTTACAATTGGTTGAACAATGTGAGGTTCAATAATCATTAAGGTTACGTGCTTTATCAATAATTATGTCTTTATGATTAGTTATAATTATGTCTTTATTATTAGTAGGCAAAGACGATTATGTACACATTTTTCTCGGAACAAATGGTTTAAGCATCAAATCGACCGGGTCCCAACGTCGTAGAGACAGGTAATCCAGGAATTTCCAAATTCCCACCAACGAAATATATACATCTCCCAAAAAATTAAAAGTTGTACGGAACTGTATAGTAAAAAAAAACACACACACACAAACAGTCGACATCATTCATTAGATAACGAAAGCGTGCTCGGTCATGTAAACCCATCCTGCTGTTTGACATTCCTCAAAATTTACAAGACATTTCAAATTATCTACAAAAAAAAAGGAGGAGAGAACAAAAACAAACACGAGAGAAAAAAAAGGTATACATGGGGAATCCCCGTGTACGAAATAAAGAAGTACCGGTGAGTGTGACTGCGCTTCCACTCGTGTGTGTTCCTCCCGATAAGCATTATCAAAGCCACACACGTATACACGCGTGTGTGTACACACAGCCCGCTGCATATACCCCCGCATTCCGTTTGTTTTTATTCTCCCCGAGCCCCCCCTCCCTCCCTCCAAAGATAATGAAAAAAGAAAAATGAAACGAAAGAATTATTAGACGCTTTGTACTTGGTGGGGGAGCAGGTTTTACGTGTCGCGGCTCGATTATGAACCTGAAAAGCACTCGAAAGCGAGAGAGGGAGAGCTTAGTCCGTCCTTCTCTCAAACAGCGCAATAAAGCAATTTGACGGTGTGCGCGAGGAGAGCAGGGGGGGAGCTTGCCTTTTGTGCGAGCGCGCGAGAGCGCAATGAGAACAATTACGGCCTGAATTCCGTTCTGCAGGGATGCCCTCGTGTACATACACTGTCTATGCGTACTGCCTGCGTGTGAGTGTGCTATGACGGGAAAGAGAGGCAATCGGAGTGTATATATACGCAAGCGATGGTCCTGGCGGGGCTTTTTTTCGTAAAAATGACGTGGCAAAAGTGCGCCTAAATTTCCAACTGGGCTTTATAAACTCGGACGCTCGGGCTCTTTGCGCGAGTTTGTTATATAGGCATATAAAAGACGAAGGCCGATAGAGAAGCCATGAGACGCTGCGCTACAGAGCGCTCCGTGGTTATATACTTCTCTTTTTAATTTTACTTCGAGCTTTATCGACCAGCAGATTATCGGCTCGACGTTGCTGAGCCGCTATAGATCGGTTTCTATACTCCCTCGTGCGCACCGTTAACCGAGCCACCGTCGACACAAAGCTAATGAAACTAAAGACGAATTTTCTTTTTCTTTTATTTCGACGCTGTTTATCGTCCGTCTTCGTTCGTATAAGATAAGCGCGAGGAAAAATTGACGTGGCGCATAGAGCTTGGAGGAATATATGGGAATGGAGAGAAGGTGATTGTATACGATAGTGGAGATAATAGGGCGATAAGTCGGGTGTTTATGGGAAGTTTTCGAGAAAATATTTACCCTTTTGGATAAACATGTATATCTGATTTGGATTCTACGATTGAATATACGTCGGCTGCTGAAGTGTAACGCTCTAGACGTTTACGTAACGAACGGAGTCGAAGCGAGATTTAACGATATTTTAACGATATCAATAAATATAAGCTCACTCTATATGTTCATTATTGAAAACTGCTTTGGAAAATTCGAATAACAGGGGTAAGCTTCCTACATACTCGCGTATACACACGTATATCGAGCTATTTTTAAATATAAGTAAACTGACCCAGTTAATGAAGCAGTTTGAGCTCTACAAATTTGATCCCGCTAATTTCTCGCGATAAATATAAGCCTTTGTTCTAATTACGACGAGTAGAATAGCAAAAAGAAGCATAAAAAGAAAAAAAAGGAAGACAAAACTCGTCCACGCGCTCGTCGGTAAGCTAAACCCGAGAGGAGGCTCAGCGAGCCAAAAACATCCATCAAACGACACATATGAACAACGCGTATATCAGTTTGCAGAGGAAAAAAAAGGCTAATCGATATACGACTAGACTCGATTCGAATAAACCTCCGAAACAAGCGCTCCCCTCCCATCGCGCGTCTAAGATCGATTCCGACAGATAGCGAAACTCGTTCGGGCCACACAATGATCAGTTATTCCCGCGACCAATATCTCATGCTTTCATCTCACAGTGCTGGTTCGCAATAAAAAAAAAAGGAGAAGAAAAAAGATCAGACTCTGGCTCTTAGCTCTGCGTCGATCGTAGGCAATCAATCCTCTGTTCTCCTCATAACCTCGGCTTCTTCAGCTCGTTCGGTCGAGTAAGTAATTTTCGTGAAACAGTTTTACCACCGCAAACCGGTATGTATTGCCGTACAGACATCGGAAAAGCACACACACCGGCAACGTTGTCGTCGTTGTTTCCGCTGGGGAAATTTCGGTAAAAATTTCCCCTCTTTCGCGTCTATGAATCTCGCGCCGGTATACATAGGTGGGGGGGAGGCAGACAGAAGGTGTGAAAAAGCTTACGCAAGCGCCTCCGAGACTCTATCCCGGAGAAATCACAATAAAACAACCTGTTGACAGCCTACCGCGAGGATGGAAAGAGTCGCTGCAAGGAGGGGGGGGGAGTGGGATAAGAAGAAAAAAACGAGTGTGCCGCGAGCCGGAACAATCGTTCTGCCTATACACACACACGCGACGGTCCGTAGTACACAGAAACCAGAGCTATTACAGTGCGGGAGGGCCCTGGGAACAAAAAATAATAAAAAATAATAAAAAAAAGGTCGGACCCTCGAGTGATAGACCAGTGGTTCTGTTATAAAGGTCCCTGTAAATGCCAGACGTACAGCGCTTCTTCGCACCTCTCGGGCAGATAAGAGAGGCGAGGAACGCGCGCGTCTCTCTCTTTTCTAATCCGCATACTCGCTCACTTTTCATACACGTGTATACGTGTGTGTGTGTATAAGGCGAGCCATGCCGCGAGAGATAACGCCTTTTTTTCCTCGTACAGCCAGCGGTAACAGTGAGAGAGAGAGGGGGACAGAGGAGCGGGGGAGGCCTGCGCTACACGCGGCTGTAGCCCGAGAGAGAAGGAGGAGGTGGGGAAGGCCGATGCAGAGAGTCGTGGTCGTGACGTAGCGCGCGCGGGGCCGCTCTTTTTTCCACTCGGCGCTCGCGTAGCAGCGTGTGTACACGCATACTCTCTCGCCCGCGCGCAGAGAGCGAGAGAGAGAGAGAGAGAGAGAGAGATCGGAGAGCGGCGCGCCAGTCCATGCGGACCGCACGCCGAAGAAAGATCGGTTCTTCTTTGCCCTTTTTAACGGAGCCTTTAGTATACCGGCGATTGTTGTGATCACTGGGCGAAGGACGAGCGCGACAACCGTTGCGACGTAGCTCTGGAGTTTTTATTGAAGAAAAATCGGTTGGCGGTTTATCGCTATTGCATATCGTTGATAAAACGAGAGAGACACAGACAGGGCTCGAGTCTCTCTCTCTCTCCTGCAGCGAAGTTTCAAGTATATCGAGAGGAAAAAACGACGAGTCGACGACGGGACTGTGTTAAGAAGCGAAGAGGCCCCCGGACAGAGTCAGAGGATCGTAGCCGCAGTGTATATTTGTGTGTAGATATTTGTATATAGATGTACGCGCATATTTATGTGCGTGGGCATAGGCGTTCATGTGTGTGTGGGGGCTACTCTGTGCGTATAGTGTACAATTGAAAGTGATGGGACGCAATTAGTTGCACGAGAGAGAGAGAGAGAGAGAGCGAACATTTTTACGAGTTGCCGCGCGCTTCTGCTAAGCTCGCCGCTCTTCTTCGTCTTCTGCTTTTCACCACACGTCGCCGGCTGCGGACGATAAACGCGCCTAGTTGAGCCTAGCTCTACATACGGTTATAACCGAGCGTTGGGAGCACAAAACGTTTCCATCGCGTCTGCAGCTAACCGATTTTTTTATTCATCCGTTCTTCTCGGGTCAGCAAAGAGACAGCGTGCACCGAAACTTTCCTCTGTCCATCGACTCTGAAAGAGTCGCTTTTCAAAAGAAGCACGGAAAATCCACGAAGAGACGCTCGCGAGAGCGCATAAAGTGTCGTCGGCGAACAAGTGCTCGAATTACGGCCGATCAGTGTCATCGTCGAGTCTGCCATTGAAGACTACGCGCTCTCCCCGGGACTGTGCGTTACAAAGCTTGTCGAAAGCTCTTCCCCCCCCCTTTCGTACACCCAACTCTCTCTCTCTCTCTCGCTTCGCATGGAAGAGTAGTTCGGTAGCATGTCCTCCAGCCACTAGGGCCTCTGGATTTCTCCATCGGTCGTACAGGAGTGTCTCCTCTGGTGTGCCACCGAACGACGCAGAGCGTATAAAATGGGTCGAATTTGACGAATTAAAAGCGACACGTGCGCGTTGTGTGCAGCTATCACGATGCTGAATACGGTGCGTTACGAGTAGAGAAAAAGAGAGACTCGCTCTGGTGCCCGGTGTGTTCGAGTACGACTTTTGACCCAAGTTATACGCCAAGGGATATCAGCATGCCGGTCTTCAACATAATCGCCAGGAGATGCAAGGTAAGCCTTCCACTCGCTCTCGTAGACAGGCTTTAATTACCAACAAAGGATGGGGAAGGGGAGAAAGGGGATGGAGGCACAATTGACTGGCACGTGGGCGACGCTCCAATGTGTGCGTGTACTCCTCATTGGCATTCCTCGCGCTACGTCCAGCGAAAGCTACGACGATCAAGATGTTGTATTTTTTTTCTTTTCGAATGAGAGAGAGAGAGCGCCTGGAATGTTCGGATGTGTCCTTCAGCGCTGGTCAGCGATTTTACAATTGGCGATCGTGGAATTGTTCTGTGCAACTTGCGCTTATCGCCGCACGTAGAAGATAATACGCCCGGAGGCCTTTATGAGATCCGTATACGTACGTACGAGAAATGCGCGGAGAAATTTTCGAGGGAGCGTAATTTCTTTTTTTTTCCCCCCGCGCGCGTGTGGAGAAATATTTATAAAAAGAAGAAGGAACTTTATTATGATTATATCGTCGGTGTAACGCGATTATTATTGTAGCGCGGAATGCCGGGGATTAATATAAACGAGTTGCTCAAGCGCCAATCCATGTGGGCTCTCTCTCTCTCTCTCAACTGTGTATATAACAAAACACACAGGCAGAAAGTCGAACGAGTATTTTCCAGAGAGACACGCATGCGGGCGTCTCTCTACACACGACCGAGCTCGATTTTGTCCTCCGCATCTCTATTCACTCTCTCGCCGCCTCCCCGACACGTTCTCATATCGACATCACTTTGAGACAATCTGGATCCATGATACTTTTATTAACTCTAATGCGCCGGGCGCGCACACACACACTGGACCTCTATCTTACACACCCGATTTCCCCTCGGCTTCGCTATACCAATTGTGTCTAAGAATTCAATTATTCCCACGAGAGTCGCTTCGTATACTCCTTTACCAGCTGTACACCCATATAGCTCTTATTAAGACACAAATCGGAGGCAAACGTTATATACCAGAAAGAGAGAACAAAAAAAATAAAAGAGAGAATATCGAGTCTCGAGCAAGTGCCAAGATCAATAATCAATGGACTAATTAAAGTTACGGAGCGACGAGGAGCAGAGCCACTCGCTATAGCCTCTGTATAATCGGCTTCGATTTATTTATATATTTGGATCGGAGCGCGCATCCACCCTTGTTTTACGAGGTTAATAACTCGTCGCGTATCTGGCCGCGATCTGCGCCGCAGCTGGCCTCTCTCTCTCTCTCCGCGCTTTTATTATTCCACCTTAATTCGCCGGGCCGGCTAAACCAAGTCTGTACAACCATACACTCTTGTGTTTATATCTCGTCAGTCGAGTTTTCTTTCCTCTCTCTCATCGTTACTTTTTCGATTTATTGTTACAGGCTAATTCAATTGTTGCTCGCTCGGGCTATAATGTTTGCATGGATAGTCCATTGTTTAGGACTTAGGGGAAAAATATAGATTTTCCTGGTAATCCGCGCGCGATTGAAATGCAAAATGACGAAGTTTTCACGCGTCGAGTTGGGAGGGCAATTACAGGAGACACGTCTTCGTCGAATAAGCGTGTATCGTCGGGCTAATTGGTTAAACTTTATTCTAAAACCAATTAAACTAATTAACCGCGGCGAATCGACGAATATTATATCAAAGATTCGAAGGGAAGAACTAAGCCGCAAAACTCGCGAAGTAGAGAGAGAGAGAGAGATTTGTAATGGCGCCGCTGATGCAGCAACGTCACGATCGCTTTACACATCCGAGAACGCGCGGAGGATCGTCTGGCGTACACAGAGGAGGGTTTATACACGATAAGATAACGTACCCCCGGGCGATTTTTTCCTTTTCGTCCAGATTCTTCTCGCGTTACTCTCGTCCCTTATCGTCGCGACGTCGGCGGCTTTTTTTTGCCGCTCCACACGAGCCGCACGCGTCTCTCCGTTAGCGTGAAATCGCGCGAGTAATTTAGAGCAGGCGCTCTCGCTTTACACGCTCTGGGTCCTAGATAAAAGAAAAAATGAGCTCTCTCGAATATGACACCGGGGCTTTATTGTAAGCGCAGACGACGATTGCTTGGCTGCGACGGAGTTATGTATACAAGTCGGAGAGCTATACGGAGACGCGACTGTTTTTTCAGCACCGATTCTGTTGTCCTTGCGATTGTTTTGATGTTTATCGTTCGATGCGCGAGATAATGGATTTCTACTCGTTTCTTAATTCGCGGATGTTTGCCGACTGCATTGAAATTTTTTCTTGTTTTTGGAGGGGAAAGGAGACCGACCGAGCGCAGAAGTTTTTGGAAGGAAATGATAAGATTCATCATTTTTTTTTAATTCTTTTTGTTTATTCGCTGGCGCGCTGCGTCGAGAGCGAGCGATTAAACAGCGATGAGTCGGCTGGCTGTATATAAATGTACATGTATAAAGACACAGAGGCGTTGAGAGATGCGTGTGCGATAGTTTTAATTTATTGAAAATGGTTAAATGTTTAAAATAAACGACAGCGTAATTAGTTTCAATTATAAAAGAGCCGAGAGAGAGAGAGAGGCATAGCCTCAACCTCTTTCTGCCGGTAATAAAACAAAATTTTACATTCTCGGAGAGGAGCTTCGAGTTGTAAAAGCTCTCCGACCATTATACGCCGTGTATTTCAGAAAAAGAGAAAAAAACCAAGTGTGCTTCTCGAAAGACACAATTAAGGTAATAATCTGGAAAATAAAGATTAAAATGAAGGAAAAAAAAAGACGAAGAAAATTAAGGCGAAAACAATGAAAAGAAAAGGCGGTTAAGCGTCGCAATTACCAAGCGACAATTTCGTTTAATCACTTCCCTCTCCCTCCCCTCGATGCGACACCTGTACCTTTGACACACATTTCTCAACCAACGAAAAACACAATCGAAAAAAGATATCAGGGAGGCCGAAAAAAGAAACGTGTCCCAGCAAGATTCGGCTATCCATTATGCAATGGATCAAGCCGCAAGATATAGGGGAGGAGGCGCGCGGGTAAATCCAAGTTCCGCAACGGCTACTCACGCCGGACGTAGTAGCCTTGTCGCCGCAGCGGTTGAAAAAGAGGAGAGAAGGGAAAAAACGAAAATTGCGGAAAATTAGATCCGAGCTGCGGGTGTTACGTCAGTGTAATTCGTATGCTCGCGCATGCTCGACGGAATCCTTCGCTGTGCGACAAATATATATATGTATACGCACACACAGAACGCAGTTAATCCGCCTTTCGTGACGGAGCGATGATTGGCTGGGATACACAGGAATTTAATACCGAGGGAACGGGGGTAGGGGCAGCGTTTCCATTGAAATTCAACCGACTCGAATCGCTTATTAATCCGCTCGTTATTGCTAATTGAAACGGCTCGAATTCTCGCCTTCTGCCTTCGCGCGTTACTGCCTCGCTTTGCTTCCTTACGTATAACAGCTTGACGTTATATTAGTTCTTTTCTTTTTACGGAGCTTCTTTTTTGTGACTCTATACGTCCGAGTTGCGCGAAATTTTTTGTAAATGGGTTAATTTTGGAGTTAATTTGCGTTTCTTTTATGTTTAAAGCAGCTTGTAGTGCTGACGGCTGCATTATTTGCTGTGACGAGCTCGATTGTTGACGTAGCCAAAGCAATTAGCAGTGTCAAAGCTTATAACCGTGACGGGGTCTTTAAAAGAAATTATCTTTTCACGAGCGTCTTGGTAAAAAGGTTGAGAGCGAGATGTAAGCGAGCGGTTTTAATTTGAAAATTTACTCGCTCCAGTATATTGTAAAAATTTGGTTCGGAAAATAATTACAATTTTAATCGAGCATTATATACGTCGCGATAACGCTCGCTGTGGAATTCTTGTGATTTTTTGTTGACATTGACCGGGATTGTGAGCAATGAAATTGAATAAATGAATTCTAATACTGTTTGTGGTATTTCCACGAAAAAAAAATTTTACTCGTATACGAATAACGGTTAAATTAGCAATGAAAAGTATTTAGAGAATTTCCAAAAATTTCATATTTTTCAACAATTTAAAAAAAATTCCTTTTTTTTTTATTATTTTGTAATTTTTCTAAGCGATCAAAAAAACACTTTGGAGCACACGCTGAAAATCATATTGAAAATACTTCACGGCCTTTGTATAATTGGCAACCATACAAAACCGAGTTATCTGAAAAATTAAAAAAAGAATTTTAACATCGTTTCTTTTTTCCCCCGAGAGACGTACAACAGAATAAAAAGGTAAAATCATCAAATTCGATATTGAATTAAAATTTCAAGTGGTCTTATCAATGAAATTACACCATTCTCTGATTAAAACGCTGGTACAAGCCTGCGATGAGTCCATATAGCCAACACAAATTCTTCGACGCTCTTTATTGTAAAAGAATGTACTATGTACCCCAAGAACATAATCGAACACAGTGCTCGTGTGTACATCATGATTTAAAACATGTGCCAAGGCACTGGCGAAGGCTAATATTGACACAGTTTTATTATATCTCTTCCAACGAGAAATATTAGACGTAGTTTCCGCTCGGTTTTCGTAATTTTCCCAAAATTTCTTAAAGCCTCGTGTGTCCGCTTGATTGTTTTAAATTTTCAAGCTATTTAAGCGGCATACAGCACACGGGGGGAATTCGAAAAGGTATATCCGTACATTATTAAAACGCATGAATTTCGCTTGGTCGAGCACTTGTTGGTCCGTGCAACGGCGAACAAATAATCTAAAATCTATTATATTTGTTATTCGGATAATACTGTTTACGCAACGCGCGATATATATTCCATCAAACTTCATTAATTAAGCAGTGCCAGCGACACATGTGCGGTTATTAAATTTCAAAATTGCATTAAAGCCGAAAATCAAAGTTTTGGTTTCCATTAATAAATTAATAACACTGTTTTACCTGCGCAAAGTACACTGTATACCCTCACAAAAACAAATGAGTAATCAATTTTTCTATCAATGCCGTCTACGGTATTTATGAAATAAGCTCCCCCTCCCCCGTACAATCAAATAAAAAAATTGTATAAACAATGTTTTAAAAGCACAAAGTCATCGTTAACCATCAACGTATTAATTTCAAGCGGATACTCCGTTAACAAAGTATAAGAGAGTGAGATTTTAATTTTCACACTGTATGGACGTCTCTCGCGTGCAGTTAATAGCTGCGTTGGGGAAAAAAAACATTCCCAAACAATTAATGCCCCCCGCGCGCGCCTCTATACGTCCGATGCATTCCGAACAATCGCTAATTTATGATTTTAGATTCGTTTCTTTTGGTTTCGTTTTTCAGGCCTTCTTCGATAATTATTTCTTTTATTTTCTTTTTTTTCATCGGCGTAAATGGCAATCGTCCCAATTTCCGATCGCAATGGGTTTCTTTATTTCTAAGGTTAAAATATGCATCCGATGACTTTTACAGCAATTGCCGATGCAATTAATTTCACGAGAGAAATACACACGCGGTACTGGCAAGTAATTAAATTTAAATAAATACTTCGTACTTGAATAACTAAAAAAAACTTGTTTTTAAAAATATATATATTTTAATAATAAGCAATAAATGTCTGGATATTATAAAATAAAAAAGGGGGAAAAACGAGTAAAGCAACACATGATGACTTTCCATCGAAAATAAAAGAAGGTTACCTGCCCGAGATTCAAGAATTATTGCGATTAGAATGTTGCTCGCTCGTTTTTTTTTTGTTTTTTTATAGACAGGAAGATCAGGTGTGGGCAAAAAGTGATTTCTTATTCCGAGAGCTTGATATACGAGAGCCTCGGGGCGCAAGCGGGCGTCGGAATTCGCCTGTTTTTTTTTAGTCTTGTTAAACTTTCGTGCTCTCGTATCTTGTATAGCTCGAGCAAGAGCCTCATCTCTTTTCGTTCTCCTTTTTTTTTTCAACGTTGATATACCGTATAACTACGCCGTCGGGCATCACTTTCACTTTGCTCCAAAATCCGAGCGCGAACTACTTATTTTGTGCTTTATACCTTTCTTTTTAGACCAGACTTCTTTTTTATATAAAAAAAAAATTGACGATCGAGAAGAGATAAAAAATGTTTTATTATTATTACTGTCTTTATGAACAAACGCATTATTAAAAATGAGATCGGCTAACCGATTGGATATCTCAAGTGGATATATCGAATTAAATTATTGATCAAATAGCGCATTTTTTATTTTCCGATTTAAATATTGTTTTAAAATAATACATACATATAAAAAAATCAATATTTACTCAAGCGCGTGTCGGTAAAATCTCGTGTAATTTCAATTAAGCTTTCTAAAATAAACGAATGAAAAATAAAAAAATCGTCCAACACTCGCACAAGTAGTATTTCCACACTTCAGTTATCAAATGTGTCACTTGTATTGGAAACTACTACGTCACGTTCTCTCTCCTCCCCCTGTATACATTATTTATTTTTTTTTTTATCGTTATAATCATGAAAACGAAGTAATTAGCAAATCTCGAATCGGCGCAATTAGTCGCAATGTCAAATAAATTAACCCAGCCAAGATCATTTTCGACGCGTAATTTTATATGTATACATACGAAAAAGAAAAAATTAACGCGCCGAAACCTATTTGGATAGTTGCGCAACAGAGAGTCACGCTCGTATACGCATTCTTCTTTTCTGTCATTTTCGTTTACGCGTGCCTAAAAAAAAAAAAAAAATTCCCAGCTTCGACGAAATAACGCGGGGCTCTTCGGGTGTTTGCGCAGATGCCCCTATATGCGCGAGCCCCGCGCGACACATTGGCGCTCTCTCGCTTTGTTTCATTCAAGCCACTCGCTTGAGATCTTCATTACGCCGTTTGACACTTTAATGCCTCGGATAAATATTTGCCGACGGCGTCGCCTTTTCTCTTCTACGTTATAAGAAAAAAATCATGCCGCCGCTATCGTCATAAAAATATGCCCGCCTCGTCACATCCAAAACGTATGTATACGATTGCTTGTGTACGGCTAGATACGACTGCGCGCCGGATATGTCATAAAAACCACCTGCCTCGCTAGAAAAAAAACACGATCCCGTACAGTTGACGCGGATCTTCCATATAGTTATCACATTAAAGTCCTAAGTATACACACATCTTCCATCACCGAAGCCTCTTTCATTCGACGCGCACGTATATATATATCTCGATATACAATCAAAATCCTCAGCGCGTAATGACGCGCGCGATTAATCAGTTGACGATCGTCGTGTGTCTATATCTTCAACTATACCGCTGATAATTTTCGATCGCTAATCTCGCGAATTGATTTCGCTAATGTAAAAGAATGCCCCAGCCGCTCGCGATTGGAAAAGTACCGATTTGTATCAATCTACGGCGCGCTGAGCTTGGAACGAAGCTTTTCCTTCCCATCTTGCGCGCACGGACGCGGGCATTTTTCAAATTTTCTCACCGTCTCCCCCATCTATTTACCCCTTTTTTCTCAGCCCGAGAAGCAACCGAGTCTAACGACGCAAAAGGCATCTTTGAAAATTAAATTTCAAACTTAGACAGGAGAATCAGGTGGAGGCGAGTGACAGCAAGCAGTAGCGCAGGCAGGCAACGCCCGAGCGAAAAATTCGCGCGCGCAAACGGGAAAAGCTCCGGCATTCGCGTGCAAATGCAATATGTTATAAAGCGCGGCGAAATTAATTTTCCGGCCAGGGGCTGCGGGGAAAGTAAAGGGCGCGCCCGGAAATTCAGCGCCTCGGCGTATGAAAGACCGCGGCGCAGGCCATAATGGATTTTCTTTTATATCCGCCTCCCCTCGGCTCTTTCCTCACTCCCTTCACCTCCCCAGTTCCACCCGGCATTTTCTATTGTCAATTATGCGACGAGCGGCCGCCAGCTGCAAGCGACACTTGCCTTACGCGCGCCCGACGACATGCACGCGACGTGGACTTTAAACGAAAAATGCAGAAACTTGCCGAGCACTCACTCCCCCCTCACGTCTCTCTCTCTCTCTTTTACCGAGCTTTCTCTAACGCTCACGCTATTTTCGCGGATCGCCTGGTGTTTGCCGAGTTTTAAGCGATGGCGATTGTTTCTTGGGGGTGCAAGTCTCGGTCGGATATAAGGGGCGATGGTTTAATTAAGCTCGCTCGCGAGAAAAGGGTGTGCATTAAATTAGATTTCGTTATTATTCTTTTTTAAAATTCTTCGTCCAATTATACGTTAAGATTATTTTAATTGTGATTATATACGTAGCTCATTTTTTTTCTTCTTCAACGTAAAATGCTGTGACGATACTCATTTTACTAATTAATTGCGTAGCAGTTCATGATAATTTCCATAACTGCCGAATAATCCAGCGTTTGCTCTCGGCTCTCTCTCGTATCAAAAATTAAATACAATCGTAAGATTAAATTAAATAGCGATAATAAATTATAAATTATAAAATTAAATTCTCGCAAAAGACACCTACGCACACACAGAGTTACATTAATTATTAAACACGACGATATGCTAATATTCACGAGATTTCAAATTGCTCGGCCCCGTTATCTTCTTTTTTTTCGTGTAAAATTTATACATTCGTTTATTACGAGTACCAGAGCTAAATTAATGACGTTTTACATAATTCAACGTTGGATGTGCGAAATACCTTCAAACTCTCGTAATTTTGATGCAATTCAAAAAAACAAAAACTTCGTTTCTTTTTTAGCCATTAAAATTTCGGATTATTTAAATTAATATGTAGGTCAATATTGCAATAAGCTCTTCGTCGACTCTACGCGGAAGCTCGAGAGCTTTAGGCACGCAATATCGAACGCGACTTTATAACTGCCACGACTGTTTACATATGCGTCTCTCGTAATCGGGGCGCATCTTAGATCTCGTCTCGGCACTTACAAGCCTATACACAACGAAACGGCGGCGCGCGTTTACAGGCGTATCAAGTTTTATTTATTGAAGGTAAAATCAATTCGCCAACGCAGAGCAGCGAGTTGTTCTTTTTTTTTATTAGCCGACCGCTCCCGCTCTAATTCCACCGCGAGAGACCATTACTTTCCATTAATGTTTCGTTCAATGAAGAAGACGAGAGACCATTCGCTTCCGTTTTGTGAAAGCGCGCATATCGCGCGAAAAAATAATTCATCGATTCCGCATCGATTGGCAGTTCTATTTATAAAAGAGACGCGCGCAAGCGTAATTATAAATTTTAAACAGCCTCGTTTATCGGCCGTGAAGTACATGCTTATGTTAATTCGGAAGAGCAACTCCGTATCGGTGAAAAAAAAGACAACAAAAAAACTTGCAAACGCAACGTTTCGAGAATCGTGTCGAGAGGGAATCGCGCAAAGAGAGCTGAATAGTGATGCGGGGGTGAATTAGATACGTCGCCGCGTGCCAACGTGTCGGCGTTGTTGGCGAAAAATTTAGCGGCTAAAGAGTGAAATATTGGCCGACTTTATGGATATTGTCTTCGCTTAGTGCTTTATTGGCGCCGCTTGGGATTACGCCTGTGCCTGTAACGCAGCGCACACATGCACACAGACACGTATACGAGCAGCTCTCCGTACACGTGCCAGATAAAACGAGTTACGAAACTGTCTGTCGAAGAATTTATGAAACTTCTCCAGTTTCTTTGCCCTCTCCCCTGTGCCCTGCTTCCTATATCTCGCCAGTTTCCTTTAAATATACTACCTTCTTTTTCTATTAAACACCTTCGACCTCTTCGCTATATATTAAAAAAGGAAAATAAAGAAAAAAAAACATAAAAAATAAGCACATTCCCCCCGTTCTTTATTTTTTCCTTTTAATTAAAAAGAATAACTTCGCGACGAGGAATCCCCGTGTTATACCTGGAATTGATTTTAAAAAAAGGAACGAACAAACGCAGCTGGCATTCTCTCGTATTCCCTCCACCTCCTCTGCCCCTTCGTGCGCATGTGAACGAAGGTAACTGACTCCGGATTATTTATTGTTTGCTCGCGCGCAGTTGTCTTCTGCAATTTTTCTACGGCCACTGATTAATCCCCAAGCGCTTTCATTTCCGTGAATCCGTTGGCTCTACGAGATGCTGTCAAGGCTTAAGTAACGGTATGATCAAGTCTCCCTCTCTCTCTCTCTCTCTTTAGCAATTATGAGATACAAGCTCGAGTAACGATGACGATAATTCCAATGAAATCGCTAGAAGAATACATCGCGCGGTCGAACGTTTTCTATAATTTTTCATCGAAACACGCGTACGAGGAAAAACGAACGATTTCCCAGAGCTGTTTCTCTATATCAATTTTCCGGTTCCAGATTTATGGAAAAAGACGAGAGAAAAAAATAGAAAAAGAGACAAGACAATCTAGATCTATCCGGCGGCGCTTAATTGCGATTTCATCAATCGAGCATCACTCTCGTTAGAGTATACACGGCAAAAGAGGCCCGAAAGAGCGAGAAAGAGCGAATAAGAGGGGGATGCAGGCTGAGCAAGTGGTTAATCGGAACCGGCAGCTCGAAAAGTCAAAGAAAACCGGGCCACGAACGCGTATATAGAAGCGATGAAAAGCAACGAGGGGGGAGAGCTTGTAGAGTTCGCCCCCTCCCCCCTCCCCTTAAGCCACGCTCGCGGCAATTGACTGTGCGCGCCAGTCGAAGAGACCGTCCAAGTTTTGCAATCAATTGACCGAATGCACAGAGGCGGTATTAGGGAGGACGGCTCTTATGTGTACAATCAGCCCGGAAATCGGATACGCGAGGATACTGGACGAAAATAGAAGCAAGAGAGGGAGAAGCTTTGCATGTGTCAAACAGTTGTCAAATCGTTGTTATTGTTGCGATTAAGTTTCTTACTTTTTCGAGACTAGGTGGGGGGGAAGTGCAGCGATTGTGAAGAATATGACGTTCGCGAGCTTTATCGGACCTTCGTGTAGGTTATCGATTTGTTCGGCGAAAGTAATCGGTGAATTTCCGCTCGACGATATGTGTGTCGCTCGCGATTATTGTTTATCGATACGATCGGAATGCTCTTGTTGATAATTTCGTTATTTAATTACGCGGATTTATTGCAAATAGTGGGATGACGAATAGTCGAGTAATGCTAGAACAGAGATGACGGATGTATGATGAAACGAAATTAGAATAAGATACATAAATGACTGATTTCTCTTGGCAAAATGCATCATCGGATTTTCGAACCTTCCTCCCAGACTTTATACCCCAAGGAAGCTTGTAAAGGGCAAAAAGCTCGAGAAGCCGCGTGAAATTGTTAGGCAAAAGCTCCTCGGACGTTAAGATGTTTCTTCCGTTTTTCGATATTGTTTCTTGCTTTTCTTCCCGACTACGCGCATAAGTTTAGACGTGGAATCACGAACGAACTCCGCTGCTTCTTTGGAGTTTCGAGGCTGTCGAAGAGATGTACGTTTCGAAAATGCGGAAGATGCGTTCGTAAATTAGCGAGTAGGCGCATGAGAAAACAATTTTCTCGGTAACGAGAACCCACATGGCGTTGGCTTGCGAAAAATTATTGAAATTTATTTCAAGTGCCATGCGAGCGATGAATTACGACGCGTTGAATAATAAAAAAAAAGCTCGGCTTGGTCAATGTTTTCGTAACAATAGACCAAGTTTTTCTTTTCATCTCGAGCATACTTTACCTTGAAATATTTATTTTCCCGTTCGAGCGACACTATTCGTACACTTTAAAATCCATTCGTAATTAACAAACTTATTTAACCCACATTATACCACCGAAAATTCCCCAAAAATTAATAAAAATCCTTTAAACGCTTGGGCAAACAGTACAGCCAATGGGAAATAATTCCCTTCAGCACCGCCTATTCTTGGCCTATTCGAAAGCAGGTCGCGTCAACAAAGCTCTCTCCCCGATGCAGTATATAGCCCCGTAGTATAGCAGGGGGGGAGCTTGCAAGCCCTGCAGTGCTGCGGTTCCTAGTGGCGCACAGTTCGCCGAATAATCAGGCCCCAAGGAGGTGCATATTTACGCGCGAAGCAGCCGGCCGGAAGAGGCGGACTACGTGGCGAAATCAGAGGGATCGACGGGCGTCACGTATAGCAAGGCTCTCCGGACGCTCGCACGTGCCGCGCGCGACCGATAAGCCCTAGGGGGTGGGGAGAGAAGTTGGCAGAGTTGGTAGGGGGGGGACGACGAAAAGCTCGCGAATGCAGATGCGCGCGCGCGAGGCGTGTGCTTACGTAAGAATTACGTAAATGGTAATAACGAGTGTGTACACGTGCGGATTGAAAGATTAAGCTCGAAATTAGATGATCAAGTAGCATTGGGCGCTTGTGTCGTTATATATATTCACCGCTAGTCCTCTGTCTCTAACTGGTGGTACAGAGAAAAAACTACCTATACCGCGTATATAAAACTCGAATGGTTAGCTCCTTTCGTCTTCCACTTCTGTTTGAACAAATCGTTAAACAAGAGCCTCGGCCGTGAAGAGGCTT
The DNA here is from genome assembly GCA_030522585.1 of Anagyrus pseudococci. NCBI lineage: Eukaryota > Metazoa > Arthropoda > Insecta > Hymenoptera > Encyrtidae > Anagyrus > Anagyrus pseudococci. Next base: position 48,511 of record JAPYYQ010000500.1, read on the forward strand.
TTAGTTCGATATGTGGCCGGGACCAAAACGAATTTGAAATCTCGAAGGGGCTTGGCGAGCAGAGAGCGCGCGGAAAGCTCGCTCGGACGATCCGATCTAAGTAGATAATGTAAGGCTCGAGTCGGGCAAAGAGCATTTCGGATATAAAAATAGCCCGCTCATCGTTCGTTATATATAGATATAGATATATAATGGGCTCGCTTGGAAAAATGATGTGTTTCTACGGAAGCTTCTTTTACGGCCACGCCTCCTCGACTTGGCGTTGTATCTAGTAATGTCGACGAGAAGACTTTCCACTTGTCTTTTCTTGAAATTGTGTTTTTATTCCGGGGTGAGGGTCGAGGACGCGAGAGAAGAAAAAACATATATAAAGTCTTTATTAAGAAAAATAAGCCTTTTATTGAAGTAGAGGAGTGTAAACGCGAGGAATCTCCTAATAATCCCGGGGATACTTTTAAACTTGAAATGAGGGGAAAATAAAACGGCTTTATTTTTGGGGGGAGGAAGGAGCAGTTATTCCGGTGTCGCGCTTTCCTCGCTGTCTAAACTTTCCTCGGATCGTCGTAAAAACCCTTTTTTATAGGACAATTTTGAGACAGAGAAAGAATAAGGGAGACACGGAACAATTTCGATTAAGCTTCAAGCATTTCACGCCCAATACTCCGGCGATCGGTTGGCTCACCCACCCCCGAAACACACAGTCCCCCGATTTCCGCCGACAAATCACCGCTCAACAGCCCCGCGGAATTATTAATGGCAGGGCAGCATGTCGCAAGGTCCCATAAATCCCCACGGCCGCGGTGTACATATACATGCACGACCCTAAGGGTTATAGATGTATCGATAGGTTGCTTGATCGAATCGTCCCGCGCAGCCGGGATCGGGTTATAGCTATAGGTCTGACGTTTAATTCGAGCTTGTCAACGGGAGTAACTGTTGTTTTTACCCAACCTCAGCGCTTGTCGAAAGAGAATCACAGGTATAAACTATTTGAAAAAGCGCCGATTGATAAAGCTCTCACTTATCGTTAATTAATTTCTGATTGGCGAAGAGAAAAAAAAACACTTAAATATTTGCAAACCTGTTCTCTCTGCGCGTACACTGCCGGGGTAAGAAAAACACGGCGTTGGAAGTGTTCTCTCTCGTATAAGCGCTGGAAAGGAAAAAAAAAGAAAATAAATAAATAGAGGTTTGCTTAACCCACTTACTTAGATACATCCTTATTTATATTACTGCACGTAAGTGACGACGGATTAAATGCTCTCTGGCGATAACGCGCGCTAATCTTTGGCAAACTACCGACGCGGCCTTTCGACATTCTATCGTAACACGTTTTTATTCAAATTCATATATTTAGCATTTCCAATTTTTTAAATAAATCCTCGATTTCGTTTGTTCGCAGGCGGAGGATCTGCTGGACGACATACTGTCGTTCGAGGCAGGCTCGCTGGGCGACGGCCTCAGGGACGGCCAGTCGGACAGCCTATCGAGTCTGCCTGATCTAGCGATAAAGCCCGAGCCGCTGCTGCTCACCGACGCGGAAATTCACGCCCTCGCCAAGGATCGACAGAAGAAGGACAATCACAATATGAGTGAGTAACGTTGCATTTTCCACTTCGTTCCTCGTTCATTTTATTTCTTTTTTTTTCTCTCTCTCTCTCTCTTTTCTGCCGTATAATGGTGTTGCGTCGACGCGGATCGTGATGCAGGCCTTTTTTCTTTCCTTCCTACTCTTCTGGGATATTAATTGAAAATTACAGCCGACCGCTTAATTGCGTAGTATTTATAATATGCGCGAGCTTGAAATTGATTCTTCTTTTTTTTTCGAAAGCAAAAATAACCGTTGTGTAATTTTGTGTTTTCGTTGAAAAAAAAAGAAAGAGGGAGGGAAAATAACAGGATCGAACGAACTTATAAACAGAGAGTGAGAGAGAGAGCAGACTGAAATTTACAGCTCTCTCGCGTATAGCTTAACCTTGAAGAGTTTCTGCTTCTGTTTACAGAGCCAATGCGCCGGCCTACTTCTCCTCTCGAAGCGTACACACTTTGCGTTTATCTTCGCGACAAATCCAAATGCTAAAGGGAACGCGATTTGTAGATGCGCGCTTGTAGAACGACGCGTCACTCTCCTTTGCTCTCGAGTGCGCGTTAAGTGACTGTAGAGCGAAAAAAAAAGGAGTACGTTATAAAGCCCAGGCGAAAACAATAAAGCAGTAGCCTCGAGCGATAAGAGGTGTAGGAAAAAAAAATTGGTAAAAAAAAGGGAAAAGTGTAGTTGGAGGGCTGTAGGCAAGTGCGCGTATATACACGGTGAGAGTGAAGGGGATAAAAAGGGAGTGTATGTAAAGTACGGTGTAAAAGCGACGGTGGGAAGGAAGGGCTGGCGGTGGCTAGGAGCGCCTCTCTTTCGATATTCGCCGCAAAAGTGCATTCGCCGGCATCAAATATTCAGGCGCGCGCGCGAAAATTTCCAAAGAGCGCCGCCCCCCCCCCCTGGCCGCCGCGTCCATTTTCACTTTTCGAATCTCTTTCCGCGCTCAAAGAAAGCTCGAGTAGAGGTAATGCAGAGAAAAAGTGGGGGGAGGGGGAGAAAAAAGGAGTACGACTGCAGGCTCGAAATATTGAAAAAGCTGCGGACGTAACTGATATATGTGAGTAAGAGAGAGAGCAATTTTTGGGGAAAAACAGCTGGTGCCGTTACACGTTGCTGGATTTTCGGATGTACGGTGTTCTGCAATTCTCGACGTATGCGATGTTATGTTCTGATCATACTTGCCGTTGAGGATGCAGGACGAAAATAAAGCGAGGAATAAAAAAAAATAAATAAAACAAAGTGTGTCTGTCTGTGTGTGTATGCGGTGGAGAGAGAGAGAGAGAAAGGATCGAGAGAAAAATTATGCAGTCCGCGCACTAAGGGAGGGAAGAGCACGAGGGAAAGTTATTTTTGAGCCGGCGTAGGTAAGAAGAGGAGCTCGAGCAGTCTAATCACGTATATATGCCGAGAGGGGGGGAGGGCAGAGATTTCGCTTCCAAACGTATCGGATTCGCGGGCTCTCTGTCCGTTTTCTTTCCTTGCCAATATCGCGGTTTTTTAGAGAGAGAGAGAGAGAGAGAGAGCCTCCAGGCACGTGCAAGCTCTCCCTGTTTCTCTCTTTCTCTCGAGCAAGTGGAGAAAGAAGAAAAAAAGGAGGAGGAGGATGAACGTTTGCTCGGCGCGCAACGTTAATTGGGATTCTTCGCGGCTACCTCGGGATTTCGAGATTCCCTCTTTCTCCCCCTCTCGCGAAAGCGCGCGCGTATACGGGCGTTACTGCGATGTAGACTGCGTTTATGGGACTCTTTTTTCATTCGAAAAGAAAAAAAAAGTGCTTCGCTTGTGCCCAGGACTTTTGTTATCCCGAACGGGTTATTGCGCGTACGCGTGTACTCCGAGATACATATTTTTTTTCCTCCCGAATTGAAAAACGATTCTGCCGCACGTGTTCTCCAGCTCCTCTAAATCGTCGCGAACTAAAGGCGCTTGGAATAAATGCAGCTAGATTAGCTCGAGGCCGCAGAGCCTTGCGATATCAGATCAACGATCGTTTGGCCTTCCAAAACACTCGGCCTATAGCCTCATACCAAGAGAGAGAGAGAGAGAGAGAGAGAGAGAGAGAGAGAGAGAGAGACTCCCCCCATTGACATTCATACTCGCGCGCACGTCTGCTGCAAGGACGACTTTCTCGAACGATCGTCCCTCTATGTGTAATCGGCTCTTGTCATTCGCGCCGAGCGTTCCAGCGTCGATGCAACGCGACATTGGCCGGCTCTCCGCGACCTGTCGCGACGGGAATCTATTTCGACAGAATAATCACACACGCGATTAGCCTCGATAAGTAATAAGCCCGAGCTATTCGACGACGTTTTCCCCCTTTTTCTCCTCCTCCTGTTCGACCAGACACTCTTTTCTATCTAGACTTCGGGAACCGATAATTTCCACCCGCTCGAACTTTTCTCGTCTGCTTCTCGTCTTTCCTCCCTCTACTATCGCTTCATTACCTCACTCCCTCCTTCTCTCTCTCTTCGCTAGTTACTGCGAGCGTCGGAGCACGTTCGATCCCCTTCTCAAGCCCGAATTAACCGGCGTAATCTAATCAGCTTAAAGAGAGAGAGAGAGAGAGAGGGAGTTTTCTCCATCGTCGTTCCCACGCGAGTTCGCCCTTATTCCAGCGCGTGCGAAACAAGACGCGCGAATTCTCTGTCGCAGGTGCAGATCGTCCCTGGCTTACACTCCCCCCTCGAGGATAGTCAAGCACGTTTTTACCAGTAGACAAACTTTTCTCTTCCCTCCAAGCGAGCGCCCATCCTTTCATTCGGCACAATAAGACAATTCTATTCGATCCACTTGTCGTTTTCTTTGTCGCTCGAGTCGAGTTGCAAAAAAAGGTCTCCTTTGGAATTATTCCCCGCCACTCGCGTGATCGAGAGTTAAGGCTGGTTTAACGAGTCTTGACTCTATACCTTTAATTCATTGATTAAATGTGTACTGAAAAAAGATGGTGTATAGGGTAGGCTCGAGAAAAAAAAGAGCGACGTCCGATAATAATTTTCGTCAATTGAATTTTACTACGTTCAAGTCTCGAAGGCTTATCTAATCTTCCAGACTAGGCTGCCGTGGTTTTCTTAACGAATTCATCCGTCGTACAACAAACAACGCCCGCTAAACGGTCTTTACCAGTCGGAATCACGTTGCTGGCGCGTTTCAAGATCGATTGTATCGCGTCGCTTGATTATCCGCTATCGGCGGATTCTGAAACTACGACGCGCTTCCTCTGCAACGAGACTCTATATCACTTGCGTCTTTCGAGATAACACGGGTAAACCGTAGTCGATGTGATTTTTTTTTATTAAATTCTTTTTTTCAAAACTAATTGATTATTGCGAAATACAATTTGTATGGTTGTAATGATAAGCTCGATATTCCAGTTTCCTATTCCAAGTGTCTGGAGCTTATTATGAGGTCCGAGTATTCCGTCGTCGAAACTTTTCGGGTTTGCGATAAACGATCGTTTAAAAATCTTCGACGGTACTAACGAGTTCGTTTAGGATCGTCGATAATTTAATTGCCAACGCCGGCTGTAACTCCTCGGTATAATTTCGCTAACAGCCGAACGAGACGTTATGGATAATATGTCGATCGCAATGCTCGTATGTGTGCGTAGACGCTCGCTAATGAGTTAATAAAACGAGGAAAAGTATATTTTCGGTAGCGCGAAAATTTAAAAGGCTAAGTCGATTTTAATTACGCAAACAGCACGGTATATATACACCAACCCAATCTCTCTCTCTCTCTCTCTCTCTCTCTTTTTCTCGTTCTCCTTCAGGTCGACACCTCATCGACACACTTTCGCGCGCGCGCGACTTTGCGCCCATTCTGCGCGAGCTAACGAATCGGGCATATATTTGACTTCCCCTTCGGACGCTGCTTGTATTTTCTTTCTCTTTCTCGAAGATTCGAGAGTTCTCGTTTCTCCGCGCCCTTTACAGCTTACAGCAATTGGCGTCTTGATATCGATATATACTAGACTGTGTGCGTTGCATTGCGAAAGCGTGTTATTCCGGCGTGATTTTATTTAATTTGAAGAACATGGGTTTTTTTTTCTCTCTCTCTCTTTCCGCTGAAAAATATTGTGAAAGTTTGTGTGTGCGTACAATTATTTGATTCGAGCGGAATACTGGGTAATGAGCGTGGTCTTATCTAGGTTATCTTAGACTGCTCTTTATCAAGATTTATGTGTTTATTTAGCGAGTTATTGAATGATAAATACATATGTTTTTCCGTTAATAATATGTTTCGTCAAATATTATGCAAAACTTATTTGTCCGTTGCGTTTTTATCTCGACCGCTAGTTACTTATCTTTTATCTTTCCCTCCGTTTTTTTCTAATTATTTTACGTACTTGAAACGATCAAACGCGAGTAATTGAATTAACGAATATTAAAGGAGAAAAATACTCTCGCGTTTGTTTTACCCCCGTAGAAGAGCGAGCGAGGTATAGAGCAGTGAAAAAAAAACTTCGAATCCTTCGGACATTTATAAATCGACAGCAAAGTTAATAGTCAATCAGTACCGGGGGCCGTGTATATACACGAGCGTCGGTGCGAGGCAAAAAAAAGAGAGGCCGAAAGAAAAACAAGATAAATCACGGGGAGTATCGGCTCGCGGAAATTGGCAGGGAAAAATAAAAACGAGAGAGGCGTCGAGGCAAAATGGTAGCTAATACAAAGCGACACCATTATGCAGGCAAAGTTAAATAGAAAAAAGAAAGAAGGCCCGGCCGGAATGACGATGGGGGTTATAAGACAGAGGCGTAGAGAGAAAAAAAATCACGTCTCTGGAAGGGAGAAGAGGTGATGCAATGATTGATGCGAGCGATTTTGTTTTCAGTCGAGCGAAGGCGGCGGTTCAACATCAACGACAGGATCAAGGAGCTCGGTACCCTCCTGCCCAAGACCAATGACCCGTAAGTGCTATTCGATTTTTCATTCGCCGCACCGCGCACCTCCTCCACCGCACGACCTCTCTCTTTACCTTTATTTTTTCTCCCGATACCCTCGATTCCAGGCCAACATACTAAGGCTCCCCTCCCCCCACCTCGTCGCTTACGTTTCTCCTTAGCTTTTATTGCCATTGTTGGTAATGATCTTTTTTCATCGAGAGCGCAGAGAGTTGCTTGCCTTTTTGCCTATTATTTTTTTTTTTAATGCCGTCGAACGACTATTACCGGCTAAAAAACAACAATTGCAGCGGGGCTGCCTGCGTGACGAGCTGCGCGGAAAACCAAGAAAACTCGGGCAACTATAACACTTTAGCTAATGTTTGCTAAAAGTCGCTCTCGCGCGCGCAGCTGGTAACAACCGACAGTGGCAAAACCGCGCAAAATTTTCTGGCTCTTCATCATCCGATATTTTATGGGCTGCAAAACACTTTTGGAAAAAGTTTCAAGCGAGAAGGATGATGAGTGTCGTTGGTCCGACCAAAATTTCAGAAAAGAGCAAGGGTCCCTAATTAGGCGGTGTTATATACATACAAACCGAATTCATTTCCGAAAAATGCGCATAGCGTCGATCTAGTTTACCTACCGAGTATACAGGCAAAGCGAGAGAAGGGGAGAAGAGGAGGTGTCGGGAGGAACGTCGAAAAAGTAAAAGTCGTTAAAGCTCGCACTCAAAGCCGGCAAATTATGACGTTTATGAACGAGCGCGAGAGAGGAAAACAGAGAGAGCTGCTGCTGCTGGCGGAGCTTAGCAAACAGGGTAGTGTGCGCGCGCGAGTCAAAGAGACACTTTCGCAGAGAGTTGGAATAGAGAGAGAGAGACGCTGAAAAAATACACGAGTGCGTCTCGAGGGAGGAGGCGGAGGGGGTTGCCCGCGGTATAATGCGGATAGCCCTGGTGCTAACGACAGCAGACTCGTTGGGAAAGCCAGAGGCTCGTTTTCCCCCTTTTTTTCTTTCGGCCCAGCTCGTTTCCTTCTCTCCTTATTCTACGTCGCTCTGTTGGTGTCGCTTATGTACATGTATTTCTCGAGAGCGGCGGCGATTAGCAAGCGCGAAGGACGCAGCGAAAAAATGAGCACGCGACGCCGCTGGCTACCTCGTTGTGACCGACGTCGGTCTATCGCAGGTCGCATAATTGCTTCGCAACGAGTTATACCGATCGCGTTTTCCCTTCTCGCTGGGTCCGGTCTCTCTTTTTCCCCACCTCTAGCTTAGCTTGCTTACGCCCACGTGGACGATAGCGAACGAAGGACGCTGCTAAATGTCCTTTTATTTATTTCGTGCAATTTTTAATTGCATTAAAATCGACAGCCGACGACGTTTCTCCTTTTTTTTTATTCGATTTACGCACAGGGTTTAATCATCGCTTTCGTATATACACACACGCATTGTGTTTTTATTTTGAAAGCCAAGAGCTTGCGCTGATATTTATGCATCAGCGAATGATGAATTTAAAGGCTGGCTGTTGTCGTTGTTACTCATCGTTTTTATAAAAAGGAGCAGTTAAAACGCCAGACGCGTCGTCTCCGTTTAATAGTGACTCAAACTGCCCGGGCGACCGCGCGCGCTCGTTTGTTTTCTTCGATTTTGCGCATTTTTTTTATTATTATCGCATCTCTATCGACCTCGGTCAGGCTCTTTAAAATGGAACTGTGCCTATGCGAGTGACTGGTAAACCTTTTTTATTTTTAATATGATTCATAGAAAGAGAGAAGCAAGCTGTTCAAATTTGAAATAAAAAGAAGAAAAAAAAAGAGAGTAGGGGAACACTCATCTACGCTCTCGCGCGTAGGATAACGAGCTTTTCGTATAATCGAGTCACTCTGAAATATTCCTCATAATCATAAATCGCCGAGGTCAACTACGCCGGGGGGCAGCCGCAATCATATTAGACGCCGGAATAAAGTCGTCAGTCAAGGGGGCAAATAAAAAACAACTGGCCAGCTGCTCTCATAAATCAAGATCGAAGGGCCAAGACATTAGGGAGGGGGGCCTACTTGCCAGCACAACCTCTACGGATCGCGCAGGGCTCTCTTGCATAGGCAAATATCTGCACTGACGATCACTTTCGGAGGGCGGGTAGGTAGACTTGCTCGCGCTCGTTTATCAACTTGCCAACTGCTCCTAATTCATTTGTCAACGTCGCGCGGATTTATAAATTGCGCGGCTCTAGCCCTTCGGCCCTACATTCCCCCCCTCTTTTTTTGTTGTCCCGCTATATATACGCGATGATAATTTTCGAGGGTGGTATAATTAGCCGGTGCAAAGTTTGCCAACGATCGAGTCGAATTTATACACCGCGGCCATAACAGAACGCCGAAAATGTCGCAAGGTCCGCGAGGATAAAAAAAAAGGGGAAAGGGTGTAGGGGGGGAGGAGGAGAAAGAAGTGATTTCCAAAAGCAGGACGAATTTCACGCTATCTTTACGCTTCCCCGGGCGCGAGTCGAATCGAGCGGGCGACGAAACTTTGCGCTCGCGCGACGTCGACAATTTGCCCGACAAAAGGCGCCACTTTCTAAAGCAATTCATCGAGAGAGGAAGGAGAAGGAGAGAGAATCCCTGGGCAAGGTTGCGCCGGAATATCGGCGTATTTAGATAGCGAAGTTTCGAAATTGGGATTCATTGGGCTGGAACTGGGAGTAATCGGAATTAGCCCATAATGTCGCGCTATTAAATTCCATGGAGCTCTCGGGCTACTGGGGACGCTCACTCTCTCTCGCTCGCGTGTATATATAACCCGGGGAAATTCTGATTAATCACTCTTCCGCCTACCTGCCGGTAATGCGAATATCCCCGGGAACATTAAGATTCCGATTGATTATTCATTTCGATTCAATTGACACTTATTCTTTTATATTAACGTCGCCCAATTGTGCATACACGCTGTGCTTTTAATTTCTCTCTCTCTCTCTTTTTTACATTGTTTAACTTTGTTTATTGCTACAAACTTTATATACGGACGCGCTTCGGCTTTATAGCCCCGTTAAATTTTTTTGTTATTTTTTTCATAAACAAATAAATATTTATGTATTCATAAATTAAAAAAAAACGAGAGAGGGAACCCGAAGAAATTTTTCGCCGAGATAAGCTCGTTCAACTTTTTCAGCCTCGAGCTTCGAAAACTGCGTTATCTCGACGTTGATAGAGAGAAGAAAAAACAAAGGAGAGATCCAGAGCGCGTGTAATCGTTACAGGATCCTCCTATACTTTTCTCGTTTTCTAAACAACGACGCACACGTCCTTTCTTTCTCCCTTATAACCAAGCTCGTACCGAGTTTCCAAACTTGACGAAAAGTTTTCGCATCCGGTCTTGCAGCAACTCGGGACTTGGCTAAACAGTAATTAACCGATTAACAGTTGTATCAATCAAGTTCTCTCTCCACTTCCGCGATAAATATAAGGATAAACGTGAAAATCCGGAGAAAAATTATTCTTCCTTCACATCGAACACACAATTTTCCTAATAATATTTATCAACTTGAAACGAAAAAAGAAAATAAAAAGAAAAAAAACTTAAACAAACGCGAGTCTGATCTCTTGCTAAGAAGTTGGAGGGAAAATATTCTTCCAAGTAGCTGGGACACACGTGCGCGCGCGTGAAATATGGCGAAGAGGTGTAGAGGGAGGTGTTTCTGAGTGGGCCGGAAAACTTTGACTTCGCACCGGGCAGCGGTTGTGACTTTTCGCTCGGCTTCGAAAAATTCCCGGGAATATCGGGAGGGGAGCCGGAGAATGAGGAAGCGACAAGCTCGAAAAGAGGAGTGGCCGGGGCTATATACGTCTGGCGGGCGAGAAGGAAAAAGACGTGTTATGCAAATGTCCTCCGAGATTTCTTTCCTCGGGATACATCGAGAGAGAGAGAGAGAGAGAGAGAGAGAGAGAGAGATACACTTCGACCGGGGGATGGACTGTCCTTACGCTGCAACTACTATATACGCTGAAATGCAACGACGTTATCCTGCACGATTTTGCGTAGTTCGGTGCAATGTCGTGCAAGCTTCGGATTTTTTTCTGGACATCGGAATAGTCGCGAACAAAAAAAGAAACGAGGAAGTTCGATAATAAAGCTCTAGACGTTATTATCGAATCGTGATTAGTAAGTTATTTGCGCGTCAGTTTCATTGAGATATAGTATCGTTATGCCTTTCCGGTGATAGCGATCGGTCAATTAATGCCCAAAGCGTTCGTTGACTTGATACCAATGATGTACTTTTTTTCGTTGAAGATTCGAGAGAACAATTGCCGAACAAAGTATTCGACTTATTGTTTGTCTTAGCGAATAGATATAAAAGTCACAAAGTGTAACGACTAGAAAATCACGAATATAGGTCATCCGACAGGAGGTTCGCTAATTGGCTTAGCTTAAAAAGTCCCATCGTCAGGCTTTGGAAGGGATCAGTTCTTTTTTTGCTTCCTTCGCGCACCAGAGAGTAATAAATGGTAATGAGCGGAAAAAATCATTTGTTATCATTAGATTAACATGTATTTACATAAAAGCTCATCCGCGAGAAAGAAGGGCAGGACTATAGTCGTGGCCAATCGAAAAGTCGGTGGTAATCCCCAGTGACTTACAGTGATTCAAAGTATCGTTTAACAAGTGCCGATGCGACTATTAGATAAGACCTTGAAGAACCAATTACGCGAAATACGCGTGTGCGTGTGTATCGGTTGCTTTGGATTTACGAAAAAAAGAAACGAATTACGCTCGCTCATTGCATAACCCGAGCGATAACAAAGATTTATAATCGATAAAAGAAAAAAAAAAGAAATCAGATATAGACCGTATTGTCGTCGGGAGCAATAAAAATATGTGGGGTATGATTATTAAGACAATCGATCGTGTATCTACGTTTCTAAGGAAATCAAATTAATTAACGATCGTCTAATTCCGCAGTTACTACGAGATCGTGAGGGATGTGAGGCCGAACAAGGGCACGATCCTCAAGTCCTCGGTGGAGTACATAAAGCTGCTGAAGAACGAGCTGACGCGAATGAAGCAGAGCGAGCTGAGGCACAAGCAGCTCGAGCACCAGAACCGCCGGCTCCTGCTGCGTATCCAGGAGCTCGAGCTCCAAGCAAAAGCACACGGACTGCCAGTTACGGATTTCAGCTGGGGCTCCTCGTCAGCGGCCCTACTCAACTCCTACGCGAAGAGCAGGCACGAGCATCGGAAGGTAAGCTCGGGACGTCCTTGATCCAACTATATCCTTTTCCTCCCCCCTGATCATCATCATCATCGCCGGACAACATCCCGTTGTCGAGACTAAAAGCAGACCTCGGGACTCGCGTAACAGCCGAATAGAAACGGAAAATGCAGACCGACTCGTTATTATAGAGCGAAGAGATGAACGAAAAAAAAACACTGGAAGCTAGTGCGGAACTTTATGTAACCCGCGGAAGTGAATAAAAATCGTTGTAAACGAGGGATCTAAGATCGCGATTGCTCCGGATAACGTGAGCGCGATTTGATAAATCCGGTCGGTGTTGAGATCGTTTCGTCATCTTCTGTAAACTACATTTGGCTCTTTTTCTACTGCTTATTTTTTTTAATATTTTTTTTTTTTTTAATGAAAACTTCTTAATTCGTAATTGTAGAAAAAGAAGATTACACTCCGTATGTTTCGGAATATATGTTTGAAAAGAGGAAAAAAAAAGAGAGAGATACACTTTTGCTCGACTGAGTAGAAAAACATTTTAGCGTTGCTGTCTTGTAACTTGAGTCGAATGAATTGCCGCTGACATTTTCAAGACTGGAACGGTAAATTCTTTCCATCCTCTCTGCCGCTCCCCTCCCTACCCCTCAGTGTTTACTTCTCTGCGAACTAAAGAGAGAAAGAGAGAGAGAGAGAAAACTCGACATAATAGAGCAGCATCTGCACATTTTAAAGACGATAGTCCCTTACTTCGAGCTGACGTTTCTCGCAAACTTTTCTCCTCTCCTTCTCCACCTTCTCCTAGTCATCGCGAAAATAAAGCAGCGGCTAAATTGTAAAATTAAGCTTTTCTCGCGCAGCTGAAAAATGAAAAGGCGGCACCCGTAGAAGGCGGGGAAAAAAAGAAAGAGAAAGAGCTTTGCCTAAATTACATAACCCCTCCGTCTCCCCCCGTACTCCTCCGCTTGTCTTAGGTTATCAGAGCCTCCGCGTATCCGAGCTTGCACTCGAGGCTGTAAAAAATCATAAAATTGATAAAAGCAGACGGGCTGCGCGCTCTTGTTTGAATTATTGCGCCGGGCTTACACCGGCTGCTGCTGCTGCACACCTCTGTCTTTCTTTCTCACGATGCCGGTGTATAAGTGTGTACACGACTTGGGCGGGTGAGGATGCGACGATAAAGTTATTTTTAGGGGAACGAAAAAAGAGGCTGCAAGCTTGAATTGCTCGGATGTTTTATCGGCACGGGATGATTCGTTTCTTCCTTTTCATCTCGTGTAAATTGGTATTTAATTTTCGTAGCGAAATATGACGAAACGATTCCAACGATTTTTCTCTGGCTTACATAAAAAAAATGTGGAAAAACCGACGTTACGTGAATTATTGGCCGAGATAAACGTTACGCGCTTACCGGGTGGGAGAGACTCTAGCTTGCTATACGGTGAAGTTTCTTCGCGATTAGAAAATCAAACAAGGCGATAACGACCGAAGGAGGCTCTACTTCGGGGAGACCGAGTACACACAAGCACTCAATGACGGAGAGCAGCCGAATCCTAGCCTCCGCATTTCCGTTGCGCGTTTTCTTATCTGGAAAATAAAAAATTATAAAATTCTCCTTGACATAGCGATTCGGCGTATGCTCATTGCATAAGCTTTGCTTCAATTTCACGCTACACACGGAGCGACGTCGCGCTTGGAGTATTTCTTTTTTTATGTAACGCAATAAAATTAGTTTCATAAAGTGTTATTATTTTAGTATCCGTGTGTGTCTTTCTCGTCACGTTTTTACGATCGCGTTTTTTTTTTAAAAGAATAATATATATGTGTATCGCGAGAGCTTTTATGATATTTCACCTCGGCGATAATCTCTTTTACAAAATCATTCTTCAACCTGAGCCTCGAGTTATCTTATTAGTACATGTTGTGATTAAGCAAGCCGATAAATTTCGTTATACAGTTGATTCTTCATCTGAGCATACATTTCGACGAGGAAGAAGGAGGTAAAGAAAAAAGAACGACGAATCGTGCGTGTTCGTGCGCGAGTTTAATTGAATGATTTTTATAATCTTTTAGTTATTGGACAATTAAGCGATAGGAATCTTAATTGTCTCCTTACGGTTCATAGGGATTTCGCGACATCGATAAGTGCAAAAGCCCCCATAGGAGCGGCCAAGTGAGGCAGGAAGGCCGGAAACGAGCCGGGGAAGTCGGAAAAACGCATAAGTCTCTTCCTTTCCGCCGCGATACGATCGGTCAGGATAAATGCCCGAGCTCTCGATTCAAGGACGCTGAGATTGCCGACTTCCTCGAGACCAAGTTTTTCTCCCCTCCTCCGCTATCCTCTTCATTAAAGGGCCTTCACGCGATTCTTCGTCGAATATATCTTAGTTGCTCTCTCCCTCTTGGTGAAGCTTACTGTTTGATCAAACAACTATGGGTGGCGATATGCACGATTTGAATTTTTTTACGTAATAGATTCTGAGTCATATATTGGATCGAGACGATTATGTAAAGTGTAACGAATATCTTTGGAAAAGTGGATCGGGTTAATTTCAGAAAGAAAAAAAGAATGTTTAAATTTCGATAAGCGAAACGACTGGAATTCGTTAACGATGAAGCGACTAATTTTCGAAAATGAAATTTTAAAATAATTGTAAATTAACGTGCTTATACCGAGGAAAAATAAAGAGAATAGCTGTGTTGTTAAATTATGAGAAAATAAAGTTCGTGACCGTGGCAATGAAGGGGTAATTACGGAACGTAGCCGGTACAACGACGCCACAATCCGTTTCTCACGTTCCTGCGTTTCAGATAAAAATCCTAAAACAGCAGTAGTCAATCATTAAGTCAATTTCAGAGAAAAAAAGAAGTCATAACCGCTCGCTCCTTGACCCGAATCCTCTCGAATCAATAAATGTGTTTACACATAACCAAATCCTTCGCACAATCAAAACACGAGATAAAAAAATCATACACGCACAACATACACCATTAAAAATATATATAACTCGAATGAATCGATCAATCTACAAATACTCATGAAAGCTACCCCATATCCTTTTTAGATCGAAAAGACGAGACAAACGGCATTTCAAAGTATTCTGTCGCAACTGATGTTCCAGCTGCCGGACATCGTGGCCGAGGACGCGGCCGGCGGCGCCCTGAGCATGTCCCAGCTGGAGGACCTGATGGAGGACGACACGGGCGGGCCGGTGCACGGTGGCGACCCCATGCTCTCGTCGCCGCACCTGCCCCCCCTGAGCCCGCCAGCGCCGCCCTGCCATCATCCGCTGCCCGACGAGGACACCCTCGGCAGCCTCGCACCCACCACGTCCAACTCGTCCTCCGACATGGACATCGTCGCGTAGCCAAGCCTGCCACTGGTTCCTGCCATGGATGCCAAAGAGTGATATCGCATGCAATAAGGGCTTTGTTATGTGTAGGCCCGCAGAACCTTCCCTCCCTTCACCGCTGTGCCTATGTGTCCGTGTATGTCTCAACGCTGAGAAAGAGATCTTTTTACGAGAGAAGTCTCTGCTGGACGAAACGAAGAGAGAACAAGAGATGGGGGAGGAGAAAGAGAGAAAGAGAGAGAGAGAGAGAGCTGCGTCTGGTAGCTTTTAATCGAGTTGGCCGGCTGAGCGTTTGTTTGATGAAAGTTCGACGGCTGCGTTGGGAATGCGGCTATCAGTCGACTATTCCCTCTTCCCCTCCTTCCATCCTACTACCGCGTTCTCCGTTTCTATACTGGCTCGTATCCCCCAGCATTAAACGTATGATTTGGTATTGAAAAATGTTTTTATTCAACTTGACCGGTCTGATAAATCAAGTCCCATAATTGAAATTTTCGGTTTCGAGCATAAACTCACACAAACTATCGCGTCAAATCGATAAAACAGAAAGGACACGTAAACGAGCGTGCAGCGCGACTTTCGTATAAACGAAGCCGGTAACGCGAATCGTCTTTGTCAAAGTTGCCGGGATGCCAGTAAGGGGGGAGGGTGGTGGTCTCGGGCGTGGCAGGATCATCCGAAACTAATTATCCCCATCTCCGTCTTTGGGAAATTGTTCCCGAGGACGAGGTGCGGGACGACAAAGTCAATGACACGTAGCCCAATCGAAGGGGAGGGGGGTATTGTGGAGGATCGGCAATCGACGACGCTGACATCGTCGGCCTCTCGACACACGCACTTGTACGCGCCGTCGTCGGGCAATAGCTGAGAGACAGAAACGCGCCGAGACCAAAGAGATTCCCGAGGTCTCGCGGGTGCAAAAGGAGGGGGGGCCGTCGTCGTTGGCCCTTTGATTTCGAGTCCTTCTCTCTCTCCTTTGAGCCAGAAAATGCCTCCTGTTATACCTCTTACACCCTCTCCTTTACGTGTATATACATCTCTCTCTCTCTCTCTCTCTCTTCACCCTTTCTCTTCTGCCCCATTGTGCGGCTCTCGCGTGCGAGTCGCGTATCACGGGGCTGGAGCATGCCTATATACCCTTTACTCGGCTACAAGAAGCCCCTCCCTTCGTTTACGGATTCTCCTTTGGATGGATACATTGACATTCTCAGTATAGTGAACTGGTGGACGTTTATTCAATATATGTACACACCGATTTTATGCCTATCGTATCGATGATGATGATTCTTGCGATAACGATTACCCGCGTGTTGGCGCGGTTACACACCTCGTAATCAACGCACACACACACAGAGAAACATGTACCATTATTATAGATAGACAGATAGATAGATAGTTTGTTATAAGGATTTAACGATATACTAATTTGTAGAGTGATGTTACAAGAGAGAAAGAGAGACGAGTGACGCCGAAGAGAGAAAAAAATTCTAATATTGCCTTATTAAATTGTGTGGTAAGCACGCAACTTGAGTTTAATTTATTGTCGACCTTGACCATTTGACGATGATTATTCCTTCTTCTTTTTTTTCTTTTTTTTTCTTTGATTGGATTTTGATGATACGAAATTTAACTTTATAAAACACTCAAGTGTATATCAATCCTTGGCATTTAGTGTAAAATTCCGTCGTGACTGACGATTTTAAAAAGGGGGTCTTAAAATGTCTCACGTTATTCAGCGACTCGCTTGTAGTATTTGAGCTCGTTCGAAAATGGTCTGCGGTGTGTCGACAGTAAGTGAAATGTGCCCGCGCTATACATATATATGTGTATACACTGAAATGAAATTAAAACGAACGAGGTTGTCTATTAAAGCAACGATAGAGAGAGAGAGAGACAGAGAGTGAGCGTGAGAGTGAGTGAGACAGTGCAAGAAAGTGCCTTTCAATCAATTCGCTCTTCCAATCGAATTCACAAAGCACCGAATATCGTTTTCGATATTCCGTGCATATATGTGTACACACGAACGAGGAGAAGACCCGGTCCACGTGGGCTGGACCGTATGGGAAATTAATAGAGATATGTCTATTACCCGTATACGTACTCCCACGTTTATACATACACGTATACACATCCACGAGTTAGAGTTATATATATATATATAAATATGTAATTGTACATTTGCTCGACGAAACGCTGGTCGTAAACTCGAGTGCGTTGAGAGAGAAAAGGGAGAGAAGGACGAGTAGTGGAGATGTCCCTTGTACATGTGCATTGTTGCGTTTTCATATTTTAGCGTACGTATACGACGCGTACACAGCGAAACACACACAGAGACACTAAACACACAAACGTGTACCATACCAGCCTTACCCTCTTACTTGTAATTGCGCGTCGTCGAAGAGACACACAGCATGTTTTTATCAATTATAAGCAATTGTTGACTTTGCGGCTTTTACGGCCGAGTATATATGGATATATATATATAAGTACGAGCGTGTGCCACCTTGATCCGGTGCTGGAGTACTCAATACCGATTATTACCAATCATTAGCGAGAGATCGTACACGAGTTTGTCCGCCGCTATATCTCGACTACTACACTTATGAAACTTTAGCAAATACTTGTAGGAACTATTGATTATTGCAATTATTTGTTTCTTATATAAATATATATAAATACGTATATATTTTCTTTTTTCGTTCTGAAATTATAATGTCATTGTTAAAGATTTTACGCCAGTACGTTGAATTTTATGTTTATATATATTATATACACACAACGCGTATATGAATGTAGTACCGAAGACAATACGAAGATGATTATATTTTGAATAAGAAAAAAAAGAGAAAGAAAATGCGAAAGAAACACAAACGAACTCGATGAAAAAAAAAAAAAAATAACAAGCAAAGCGAGATTTTTCCCAAAATCCATTTGCGTAATCGTTAAATAAGACAACTACCTATTGATTCCTTGTAATTATTAAGCCCGAGTAATTACTACTGTTGATTTTCAGCAATAAAGTTTGAAAATTCTATTATACAGAATCCAAAAGACAAGCGTTAACCAACCGATTTCTTCTTTTCTTTCCCCTCCCCAGTAATCCTCGACCCAATAAATTAATACCCTCGTCTTTAAGCTCACGCGCGAGATGCAAGTACATCGTGTCCTACCATAGCGACGATGCAGCGGGCGCATCATTATACAGAGCTTATCGCCGGAATAAACCTCCATCGGCAATTTCATCGGCGATTCGTCGGCAGGTACGGCAGCACTGTTAAACAGCCTGCACCTCCCCCCCCCCCGTGAGCAGAACTACGTCTACGGGCGTAAAAAGTACACGTAAAGCCAAAGAGAGAAAAAGAGCAGCGAGCCGTAAAAAGTCCTTATCCCTCGTAGCGTATACATATATACACGCGGCAAGCAGTAGTTCTCTTTCCAAGCGAGTATGGAAGGACGTTAAATTTCGCGCGTTTCGAATGGGGGAGGGAGGGAGGTAGTATAAACGTTATTGCCGAGAGAGGCGAGGAAAGAAGAAGAGGGGGGGAAGGAGTGACGGCAACTGCTACTGACATTTCTTTTCGCGTAGATATGCGGGTATAAATCGGTATGGCGCGTGTGTGTGTGCGTTCCAGGTGCCCGGGAGAGCTGCGAAATGGCTTTTAATTTGTTCGCCGATAATACGCGCTCGCGACAACACGTTTGCGTTATCAATCCGTGCTGTACATACGCGTTGGTTTCTTGATGAAACCTACAGCTCGACAATTGCTGGACTAACAAATCAAACGAGGGTCAGGTATAAGGGGGAAGAGAGAGGGATATATGCGACGCACGTCTTGGTGGTACAGCAAGCCGCTCTCGCCCCTCGTACGCGCTCGAACGGAATAGCGAGGGGCTTGATCCATTGCAGCGCGAATGGAATATCCCAAGAATTTTTCCAATTAACGCCCAGGCAAAACAGCGGTATACGCGGTGATATATATGTATGGGCACACGTGGCGAACGCGCGTGTGCCTTGATTTTGTTCTCGGTGTGACTTTGAGATCGCAGGATGTAATCCCGGCGATAAATCCGTATTACTCCATAGGGGGGATTTTATTCGTTATTGAAAATCGAAAGTTTTTCTTGTCTTTACGCTCGTTTTCTTTTCCGTGTAGACGTAAAGCTATACTCGGTGTAATTGGTTATCAATAAGCAAGTCTTTTTAACAAAACAAAATTAATAAACGTAACGATGGAGAGATAGTTAAATGTGCACTTAGCCATCTGGCGGAATCGAACCTTGGCGCGGCGGCGCATGTCTCGTCATTGGCTCTTTACTAATTTGAAATGCAAACTCGACTGCGCGCACGTGTGCATACTCCCAGACGATTGAAAAGCAATTTGCGCCATCTCCTTGACGTGTCTGTCTCATCAAGACCGCCCTTGTCGTTCCCCACCCGTCAAATGCTCTCTCATACGCTCGCGTCTCTCCTTCGACTTTCCCCAAAAATTCGATCCCATTTTTCCCTTCGTAATCCTTATTCGCCGAGAAAACAACGGATTTTTATTTTAAGGCGCGACCTTAAACAAGCGATATTCCTTAAAAAGCGCTGCCTCTCGTCGATCGAGATTAGAAGTCTCCTTTTTCTCGATCACCAATATCGTTAATCCGCGAACCGTCCGAGCATCACGTATCCCCGTATATAGCAAATCACTCAATCAAGCGCCTCGATAACCGTAAAAACAACAAAGCGCCAGTTGCAACGCGCACCAGCTACAGCAGCAGCAGCCCGATCGTAGCTCACCAATTTCCGGCGGCACGTTTTACCAACCAGCCCCCCCCCCCCTCACGTAATCCCGTTCTTTCAGGGAGGGTAACGAGCGATTGCGGTGGCGCGAGGAAATGCAATTTACCGGGGAATGGCCGGCGGGTCTGCGACATTCGGGGGTGGAAGGGGCAACCCTTCGTGTGGGAACTGCCTCTCCCTCTCCTCCCTGCTCAATCTCATTGATTAGACGGCCCGAGCGTGTGGCCTCGTGAGATTCCTCGCGCTGGCCAGCAGCATTTAGCTCAAGCCCACCCACCTATCCCCCTTCCCTTCGGGTTTGCCCAAGTGTTTTCCGCGGTGTGCATGCTATTGGCCCGGAGAGGCACGCGCTCTATGGCTTTGTTTGCCTACGCTCGATCCGGCTGCTTGCCGATAAGGTCCTTTGCCGCAGCGACATTGGCTTTTTGTGGATTAATGGTTATTGGGCTTATTGCCGACTCTACGTCCCCGCTGGAGTCATCATTTGCCGGATATGCGCGCGGGAGGGATGCTTGTAAGGGATATACACACGACCGCTCGATATGGCCTCTGTATGACCATCGACATTTTTGTATTGCTTTTAGGGAAAACGAAAATTTAGGTTTGCGTTTCGAGGCCTGCGATGAAAGTCAATCAGAGTATATTGTAGGTCGAGGGAAGGGAGGACTCTCGGTTCAAGGCTGTGCGTAACCCCCGCACGAAGAGCGCGTGGCGTGATTAATAATGCATATACTCACCAGAGAACGAGAGAGGGGTGGTGTTGGCCGACCAAGCGCTCTGCCTGATGACTCGAGATGGTAATGACTATGAATTTCCATCGCAGGGGCCCGGCAAGTCTGAAAAGTCGAGATTACGTTACACGCAATTAGCATAGGCGGACGAGAGAAATACGGGGGGGATATAGAGGCGCACATCCGACGAGAATTATGCATGGTACGAGAGATTCGCGCGAGTTGCAGGCACACTCTCTCCGGCTTGACGGCCTGGAAAAATAGAGCGACGCTGTGTATGTGATACGTGTGCTTTTGCGCTTTTTAGATTTAAGCTTAAGAGGACCGAGAGAGAGAGAAAGGTTATGGTTGGGAGAACGTCGGTCCGACCTTTTTCGGACGTCCTAGCTAAGATTGCTTCCTATACCCTTGCTCTCTTTTGTAGGACGTTGGAGTTCATCGGGAGAGAAAAAAGACTCGCGGACGGAAGGGACGAGTAAATTGAAGCGATCCATTATACTCGCCTGTCGGTTCGGCCAACGGTATAACGGCGCGCGCTTTCCGTAAAGCTCACGAACCCGTATAGCGGACACGCGATCGTCTTCGGAGTTTTTGAGAATCGAGCGTGTTGTATTTATATATTTTGATTTCGTATAAAAATTGAAGAGAAGGAAAATTTTCGGATTTTCGGATCGGCAAATTTGACGAGGTGGACTGGAAAAATAGACCCTTTTTTGTAGTATTTCCTGCTTTTTGGATATGGGTGAACAGTGAAAGAATTGTATATACATGTTTTCTTTTTGGTTATGGATTAAATTATTGCCAAAAGCGTGGAAACGTTTCAAATATTTGATGAAATTAAAGCTGACCAAGCCGAATTCGTTGGAATTATCATGGAAAAGGGAATAACGAAGTACGCGGAAATTTTATCCTACACGATGGCTTTTACAAATAATTCCGGCGAGCGAATTCAAAGGTATGCTCAACAGCCGGCGTATTGAATAACACAATTGTTTATGCGATTTTAGAATGTATTTTGGATTTGACTAAATTACAGAGCGCACATACTTTCAATGGAATTAATTTTAATAATCATTAGGACGTATTATCGTTGTAAAATGTTTGCATATGAAAAGCAAACAAGTTGTTATTAAGCTTACATTAAGCGTAACACTTGCAAATACGAATTTACTCCAAATTTTTAAACCAATTAAAAAAGAACATACGTTATTACCGAATTTAATCAACTAAAGCATATACCCTTACATCAAATAAGCGCAA
Organism: Anagyrus pseudococci; assembly: GCA_030522585.1. Classification (NCBI taxonomy): domain Eukaryota; kingdom Metazoa; phylum Arthropoda; class Insecta; order Hymenoptera; family Encyrtidae; genus Anagyrus; species Anagyrus pseudococci. The sequence continues at coordinate 70,335 of JAPYYQ010000500.1, forward strand.
CAATCCAAAGCACAATACACTCCACTATTATTTAGGCAGGCGAGCCCAATGCATCAGACTTAATTACATATTAAAAAACGGAGGTCAGCCATCCCCGGGCTGTATCGCTCTTTCTCGTACCAATGAACACAGAGAGCCGCACCTTAACAACAACCAGCATCCATTAAAGGTATTCGCCATTTGGGCAACGCTGCAGAGGCCCCCGCAAAAGAAAAAAACAAAAAAAATTAATGTCGCATCCCTAATCAACTTGCTCGCGTGTTTTCTCGTGTCCCCTACGCCGGCTTCTTTTTTTTTGCGTCGCGCAACCCCTCGGCCGAGACGAGAATTTAAAATCCCGCGAGTACTCGGCTATTACACGGCCCGCGCGCGAATGTCCAGTAATTACCGGTAATTTGAATTCCCCGGTGGAATGCGTTGCGATTTTTTGCCGGGGCGCCGTGCCCTTCGTTAAATCATACCCCGATGAGAATATTTCGAGGGAGAAAGGCCAAGAGGCGCTGGGAAAAAGGTCGGAAGCTGCGTATCGTTGGCGGCTGAATTAGCTTGCCGCTCTCGACTGTGGCGAAAGTTTTGATGCAATATATAGGGTTCGTTGTGCAGAGAGGCTGCACGGGTTATTGAATTATTTTATTATTCCATGGAAAGGACGTGTATCTATGAGAATTTTCGGGGGTGGCAGGGGCAAAATTCTCTGTAAACGCGTAATTTTAATTCGATACATACATCGTTTTCCCTCGGTATTTATTTTAATAATATTTTAATGATTAATAAAGTAATCCGATTTAATTATCAATTGTTCAACGAGCCGGCGGATAAGCCATTAATTATGTCGAGCGCCCTGTAATTAGCGCGTAGTTCGGCAAATTAAAAACGGTCTAATTAAATAAATAATTACTCAAACGATAAAATTTATCGCAGCCGACATACGATACTTAATCAGACCCGGCCAAAACGCGAGAGCGTTTGACAATTTTATTCGACGCTCGAGAGCAAAAATATAACGTTATTATAGGCTGATGAAAAAAAAAGAAATAACGAAACATTATCCTCGCAATTATTCAATTTCGCGTTGCAAACACACAACGACACGCTGCGGCAGGAGTTAGCGGGGACAATTCGGAATACCGCTATCCGTGCTCCAGCGGATTATTGATGACCAGTGGCGTAATACGTGTCGCCGAGTGAAAACAAGGCTAGCTCGATAACCTATAGCCAACCCCTCGTCCCTTCCAATAGCGAATCGCTCAAATAAATTTCCTTTCGTCGTGCCGGCGTCACTGCTGCAGCACAGCTCTCTCTCTCTCCCCTATATATACGTAAATTATCTGTTAGTTTAACGCTATTAGTTAGGCCGTTATCTCGTCGTTTGTCGCACGTGTAAATATCGCTTCTTTTCCGCTCGGCCACCACTTTCTCCTCCTCTCCCTATTTCCTCGTAGCTTGTATACCTATTTCATTTTAAATTTGCTATTGGTAAATAGATCGGCTTTGGCGGTGTGTTAATTATGCCTCGGCTGATAAATCGATACAGAGCCGCGTCTTCGCTATTAATTATGAAACTAAAAGCTGGACGTCGCTGACTCTTTGCGGGCCCCCCTTCTCTCATCCTCTGGCTTAAGAGAGACCGTCATAAAAACGAAAAGCCGGCGGAGGTGAAAAAAAAATGAAGGGCAATCTATTAATCAGGGCACGACTCGATAAACAAGAGGAGACTCAAATTAATGAACATCGGCGGGGCGCGAAATCTGCGTGAATTAATATTAATAGGGCTCGCGTAAAAACAAAACAGGGGGCGATTGATGAAGACGCGACGCGCTTTAACTGGATACGCGCCGTGGGCAATTTAATCCCCGCGAACTTAACCGTAGCGATCAATTACGTCGCGGTAGACGTTCCGCATCGATCATTAAAAAAAAAAACTTTGTCGTTGTCGTACACGCACGGACGCGTGCGCAGGTGAAAAATATATAACAGGCAGTGCATCGTCGAAGGTATAGAATCTAAAAAGCCAGAGCTACGCCATCTCTCTCTCGCACTGATGTATTCCCTCTCTCTCTCCCTCTGTTTCTATCTCGACATCTGCATTAAATTTTTTTTTTCCACCGCAACACACCTTCAAAGGCCCTCGAGGGAGGCGAGTAGGTCGTGTGCGCAAAAAGACGGCTCTCTCTCTCTCGTGCTTTCGCCGTAAAAGCTTTCCTTTTTGCGAGGGAGCGCCGCCGCACTCTCTTTCTCTTTCTTACGCGGCAAGAAGGAGGAAAAAAAAAGAAGAGGGGTAACGTCGAGAGGTCGGAATGATTAATGACAAGATCTGGTATACCCTTTCACCCCTCCCCCTCTCCGAGACTGCCGAGGCTCTTTTCCGATTTCATTGGGTTAGTTGGTATGCCGACTGAAGCGTCAGCCGAATGGCGCACAATAAACTAGCTTTTTTTTCGCGACGACAAGCGAAAAACACGCGCGCGCACACGTCTTTAGCGACACTTGAAAGGCACCGGTTAGGTAAACGAGGCTGCGTATACAGCTCCGGTGCAAAAAGGTATATACGGGGGAGCAGCGCTTTAATTGCAGAGAAAAATGTCAGCCGACGGACATACGCTGGGCTCTGTGTGCCAGCTTTAACGAGGGTTTTATCGCTGCAACGGCGAAAATCCTGCTCGGCAGGCTACACGTGTGTCTGTAGGGCGCGACTTGATGGCTGACGACGCATCACACGTGATGAGAGATCGAGCGAAAAAGCTTAACGTGAATATTTCATGGCTTTTCGGGAGAGAGAACAACGACTTTTCACCCTCGGCTTTTCTCGGCTCTTTTGAATATCTCTGGTTTACTACGGAATTTTGAGTGTCGGAATTGGAAGTAATTTGGTTTGTTTTCGACCTTCGTTTAAAGAGTACTTTTTTAATAATGTCGGAAATGAAATATTTTTGTGCTCTACCGCTGAGATTTTTCGCTCGGGGCTATTGATTGATACCCGATAAGATTGCCTCTCTCCTGCCTTTTGTGCGGCTGTTTACCCCCTTTTTTTCAAGTTTGCTGTAACGCGTGTTTTATCGGAGGGCCGTATAAAGCCGTACAAGTATAACCGGAAAACCGGTTGAAATATCGACTCCGCGTTTCAGAAAAAAAAAAGAAACGAGTAAGTGGCGTTTACTTTTCGATCCTGCGCGCGCTTACGAGTCCGCACTGAAAAACCTTCACTTTGCGCATCGGCTAAAAAGAAGAAGGAGGAAAATAAAGAAAATAAGTACCAAACACACTCGCGCAACATCAGGTACACGTAAGCAAGTCGCTCGAGAGTCTCTCTCTCTCACGCGGTCGCAAGGAACACAAGCGAAATCCCTCGAAATCATTGGCTCAGCAAAGTCCGTGTAGGATATCTAGGTCGGTATAAGCCCCGACGTCCTCCTCCGCGTCATCCTGCGGGCGAAGGGTATAGGGGAGAGCTCCGTGAACGTGGCAGCGCGCGCGCGCCATTTGCGCTTGGAAATCGACGATGCGCTGAGTGCGCGCGTAGAAACGGACAGAGACAGAGGGCAAATGTAGGGCGAGACGCGGACCTGCCAGCGCAACGGATGAGGGGGAGGAGGAGGGAAGTTAGTGCGACTGACGTTAAAACCGCGGAGTGGACTTAACGACTCGTGGCGTGTCCCGTTCCTTGGCTTCTCCAAGGCTCTCTCTCTTCCTCTTTCACTCGGTTGTTTGTCTTTCGCTTTCTTTGTCCGTTCCTCTTTGCAGCTGGGATTTTTCCGTACGTCCTGCTCACTTTTTGCCAAGCCAACCATCTCCCTTCCTCCCTCCCCACCAGCCCCCGATTGTTTCTTCCCGGGGCTCGAACTCTTTTCCTCCTCTCTCTCTCTATTCTTCTTCGTGTGTTCTGCGCGCGAGCTTTTCTCGAGCGATCCTCAGGGCGTCGTCGTAAAATTCCCGGTCGTTGGTAAATCTTTTAAAAATGTGCGTCGGCGCGCTGCCCTGAAAAATCGCTACCACAGGGAAAATTTCATTGTACGCTTGTATGTAGCAGCGTCGCTCTCCTTCGCACACAACGTTCCGTTTTCTCCTGTAAATCGAAACTTTCCCCTCCTCCCGTGTTTGTATAACGACGACTATTCACCTATTTTCGAGAGAGAGAGACTATCCACGTAAGGGAAACGTCGTTAAAAAAAATATTGCTTTTCCGGTAGCTCCGAGAGAAAAAAAGGAAAAGAAGTAAGAAATGAACAATCGCGAAAAGAGAAGGAAAAAAATAGGCGTAAGGAGCGGTATACTATCAGGCGGTAGGGTCGTAGAGAGAAAGAGAGGAAGGGATAGCAATTTCGCCGACAATGAACCCATAAATATACGCGGCAATATCGCGAATATATCCCTTCGGACAAACGCTAGCAATATGGATCATCTATATATAGCCAAGCCTCTCTTCCTCTCTCCTTCTCTCTTCTTAAACACCAAACAGCGCAACACTCGCTGTAAACAAGACGCGAGAACGGCGGCCAGCTCCTCTACCTTTCTACGGATAAAATTAACAATATTAAAGTCAGGCCGGGTGGAGGCTGGCGGGGGGGGGGGGGTGAGAGTGAAACTTTGAGTGGAAGATGAGTTATGGAGCCGGCGAGAAAGTTGGCTAATTGTGAAGGCGCGCGCGGCCTCGCTCGCGCTTCTCTACGCTTCTTGTAAACAAATCACTTTCGACAAGTACTTTTCGCTATTAAACGAGAGAGAGAGAGAGAGAGAGAGAGAGAGACTTACCCCTCTTCGCCCCATCGCTCCTACCACCTTGAGAATAAAAGGGATGTGCCTATCCAATAGCAGAAAGTTTTCTCATTGCAAAAATTTCTTTCTCCCGCGCAACTGTTGCGACTTATCGCTATACGAATGACCTTTTCTTTTTTGTTTGCTCATTCGGGGTAAGGGAGCGCTCTTGGGCAAAGTTATTAGGCTTTGAAATCATTAGCTGTTTGGTGAAAAAAAGAGTCGATGTTTATATTGGAAGTTTTCGGATCGTTAATTTGATGAAAAAGGAGAAAAGAGAGAGAATCGTAGAACGGACTAACGTGATTATGAGTTAAAAGTGGAAAGCTCCAGGATGGAATTGTATTAGTTTATCCGGCGAATCCATTTCAACAGCACTGATATATAAAGACCGAGAAGGCCGTGAAAGCTTTTTCCCAGGGACATTTGCATTTTTCCAAGTGGAAGGGGAGAACTCTATGTCCTACTCTGGTTACCGTTACCTTGCTCCACACCTGAACTGACGCGAAAAAGCGTCTATACGAGAGTAGGCGTATTCGGGAAAAAAGCCTGGCGGACGCAAGAGGACACTTTTAAGTTCGAGCGTGGAAAAAATTCAATAACATTGATTTGTTTGCAGAATAACACGATCATCAATAATGTAAGCTAAATTAATTACTTTGCGCGAGAACAAAGCGTTGATTAACAGCACGGCAAAACAGTGTGTTTATTAAAAAATAAGCTTAAAAAAAAAATATGTAGTCATCGTTCTCGTTTGTACAAGCGTTATCGAAGGGATGTACATATCTATAGACACATATTTATCGAGACAGAAATATCATTGGTTTTACAATCGATCGAAAAGCAGCCCCCATAAAACGTCGTTTAATTTCGCGGAAAAATATAAAACGACGGGCAAGCAAGCAAACGACGAGAAAAAAAGCCGTTATGCATACACACAACGCACAGGGTTTGTTAATAATCCTAAAATGTGTTAATTCAATTCGGAAACCAAACAGAGGGGATAAAAAGAGGGGAGATCGTTGAGACTTTAAGTATTGCTCGAAGCTGAGAGCCGAAAAGAAAAAAAACGGAAAATTCAATCGTCGAGATTTCCAAGTCCATCGCAAACACGACGGAAGACACCTGTATAGCCGTGTTCATCGCTTTGTACAACAAAGAAGCGCGTAAGCGTAGTAGCTAATTCAATTAAATTACCATTTTTTCAAGGACGGGGGGGGAAGAGAAAACGTCTACTGTCGCGGCAATTTAATTGACTCTCCAACGAGAAAATTTTCGAGATTTAGTCGAGGGGGGTGAAAAAAGCGAAGGGTGTACGATCGTTTGGATTTTTTGAAGTGCCGACCTCGATCCCCTTCGAGAGCTTGGCAAAGCTTTGTTCTTTGTTTCTTCGGCGGAAAAGTTGATTAATTCATTTTAAAAGACACGACGAGCCAACGGGATTTGAGCTATTAAGAGATTACGTTTGCTTTGGTACACTGGATGTATTAACCAGCTGCGAAGCTCGCGTCTCTCCCAGGCTCCTTTGATAATGTTCGCGAGCTTTTAATTAGAATGCTCTTTTAATTGCAAAGCTGTAGCAGTAAATTTTTAATAACCATGTGAAGTCCAATAGATACTTAACGGTAATCAGACTCGATGTGAACCAGCGATAAATATCGTAAAAAATAAAATACATTGCCCCTTGCGATTCCAAGAAGCAGAACATTACATGAAGCTATAAATCGAAACAAGAACGAAAGAAATAAACGGATATACGTAGCAGCTCTTCGTCTCGCTTACATAAAGTAAGAGCGAGAGAGAGAGAGAGAGAGAGTATTCGAGCGTATTCGTCGTCACAAATCATGAAGCTTTTGGGTGTGTACAAAATCCAGAGAGGCGTACATAGCGCACAGTGCGCCCGAGGAAAAGAACGATCTCCGAGCGATAATTCGAAACTTCTTCTTTCCAGCTTAACGACTAAGCTAATTTGGCAACAGGCCAATCGAGGAGTGCCGGAGACTAGCCTTTTCCACCCCGAGCAATATCTTCGCGGGCTTAAAAAAAAAAGGAAAGAAGAGACAGAGTGAAGAGAGTCTAGGCTAGTTTGATTTACGCTGGGGAATCAGGGTAGCCGGACGTAAATCAGGATACTTGTCGCTGGCGAGAAGAGAGAGAGAGAGAGCGACGTGAGGTGAGCCGCGTTTCTCGAGCTGCAATTCAAGAAGGGCCGCCCGCTCTCGCTGCGCAATTGCTCGTATCGCGTTGCAGCAACTTTCATCCCTCTCTCCCTCTTTCCAAGCCGTGCGGTGGTAGGCGCTCTTTATTTATGGAGATGACGGCGGGGGGAGCTTGCAGCTTCATTTCCGAGGAGAAGGCTGAGGTAGGGGGGGCTGAGTTATGCAGTCTTTTCTATTAAGTGACATGCTGCTGCGCTACACCTTATTTTCCCGCTGTATGGGAGGGTATAACGGTGTGTAGGACTCACTGCTGCGCGAGCTTGAATATTAGATGGGAATGGCCGGGGCGCGCTTAGACGTAGGGTGTGATTTTGTGACTGGTCGGAGAAGGGTTTGATAAATTACAAAATCTCCTCGCGAGCCTCTCTTACTCTCGTATATACGCCGCCTTGAGAGGATTACTCCGTCTGGATAATCTTTTTTTAGCTTTTTTTATTTGAGGGTATGTAGGTCGTTTTCTTTCATTGAAAAATTAAAAAAAAAGACGAGAGGAAGATGGAATATAAGGCGTAAGCCGGAAAAACTTCAAAATTATGGGAAAAAAGTCAGATTGTCGGATTCTTATATTCGGTTTTCCTATTGGTTTATATTCGTTGCGCTACGGTAGATCGAAAGCTTTACGTCAAGAGCTTTCGAGAAAGGGCGAGCTGTATACCGCGAAAATGCGTCCCTAGGCTATCCTCCCCAAACACACACATACATTTCAAGCATTTTATAACCGTCTAGCATCAGCGACTGAAACGGATTTTTCGACTCGCGGATCGAGTTCTCGATCATAACCGAAGACAGGCTTAGAAGAGAAGAGGGTGGGATGAAGCGTCGAACTAACTCGGGCGAGAACAGCGAGCTTTAGAGCTTGCGTCTCAAAAGAAAACTTGCGCGCACGCGCGTGTGTGCGAGATAGAGCGTGTTAATGAAAAATTCGACAAGATATTCTTCTCACGTGAGAGCTCAGCTCATAAAGGGGCCTTACACGTATAAACTTTCGCCTCGTGAAGAAACTTAAGACCAAAGAGCAGAGAGGAATAGGGTAGGGGGAGGCTGTGTCTTTAAAATGTATTCATCTTAAGATCGAAAACGAGGACGTGAGCGTGCAGAGTGTGTGAGAGAGAGAGAAGGGCTTATTCAATACGAACAAAAGCATCATCGTAGTCTTGGCACGTGAAAACGGTTAAATGCGAGAGAAGAGAGAGAGAGAGAGAGAGGCACATCGCGTGCGAGCGATAGCAGGTTAAACATAATGCCGCTCATTCACGGCTCGAGAAACTTTTGCGCTCTGTCTCTCTCTTGCGCGGTTCGCGCCCGAGATTAAGAGCGCGCGCCCTTCGTATTACCTGAATGATGATGTGCTCTCGAGAGAGGGTAAAGCGTAACGTCGAGAGGTTTCCGTATTATGAATTGCCGTTTATATACTTTTTAGCGAGAGCTTTTTTCTCTCTGTTTCTCACTTTTCTTTTCCCTTTTTTTTTGCTTTCAATTCTTGTATCCTCGTGTTTTGGGGACTTTATGCTCTTGTGAATTTATATTTTTTAAAAAGCTTGCCTGATCCTTTAAATTCGCAAGCTCTGGGGGGAGGAGGAGGGTCTTAAGGTTGCGCTGAAAGACGTTGAAATTTTTCGAAATGTAGCTAAATGGAGGTGGTAACATCGGAGCCTCTTTTTTTCGAGAATGTATTTTATATCTTAATAGAAATGTGTTTTTTACGCCATAAAGAAATCCCTTTCATTCGACGCTGAATTATAAATGGGATTAATATTCGCGTGGTGCATATTTAAAACTGACGAATACTAAAAATAAAACGCTAAAGACGTTTAGCGAAATACGAAGTGCAGCTTTATTCGTCAAATCAAGGTCAGAAGCAAACAATAAACGCCGAAGCACCATAAAGTACAAACGGAAGCCTTACCGTCGCGAATTTCACCGTACAGCGGTAAAACGCGATTTTCCAAGCAGTTCCGAGCTTTTCGCAAGCTCAACGTCCTACCCCACATTTATCCGTAAATTCGAAAATTCACGTATTCTCGCCCATCCGCACTCTAAAACTCTCCAATTTTCGAAAATGTAACGCAGACTAACGCCCCTCCGGCTAATCAAGTTTTCAGAAGCGCTGATTCTCTATTCCCTTTAGTCCGACCTATCAATCCAGTTTGAAAAATGAATCTATGCCAGTGTGAAAATTTTAGAGCTTCCGTTAACACTGCGACGCGATAACACAGCTGGCTCGCTTTCAAAGAACACGCCGGATTTTTGTACCTTGCTCGTTGGGGGATTTCGGGAGAGTCACGCGGGAGTTCGCGATGCCGCGAATTTGTTATTTTCATAGGCATATACGTGATCGGCGCTCCTGATGTCGAGCTCATGCTTATTTCCGTATGGGCACAAAAAGCTTCATTGGAATAACGATTTAAAGTCTGCTCTCTTTGCGCACTAATAATAACCAGACGTAACAAATCCATCAAATAAAAAGCCGAAATTTAATTACTCAAGGCCCAACGATAACGCATTGAATACAGCAGGCGACCGCAGAGAGAATAAACGTGCCGCAATCAGGCGCACATATCCGTCCGAGGCCAAGCCGCAAATCCGTCAGTCACAGTAGGTTTAAAAGCTCGTACTATCCGTACATACCTACAGATATAGATCTATACTCACACGTGTATACATCCAGCAACGGATGAGAATAACGGTAAGAGAGGGGACTGGGTAGAATACTTGGCCTACTCGGAGGGCACGCAAAACGTCAAAGTGTCAAGTCGAGCCGACGACGATGCTGGTGGTGGTGGTGGTGCATGCTTAAACCGAAAACCAGATTTCAATGCCCATCCGCAAGCGACCCGTCCGCGCCTCGTCGTCGACGGTAATTAACTGACGCCATTATTCGGCCATCAACCATCCCGTTGTCTGCGGTGCTTCATTTCCAACACTAGTCTCCCCCCTTCCTCTCTCTCTTTCTCTGCATATATACATATATATATACACAAGTGACGCAGAGGAGACGTGCAGGTGTACGACACGGCGAGAGGGAGGACTCGTCGATGTGCCCAAGGGTATGTCTTGGCTTCCGAGCTGTACGTTGAGCTTGCAAATGATTAAATCATTTGGAATAAGACGCTTGATTGCTTGACGGTGATAACATTCGTATCTAAAGGATATTTTTAAACATAGGAATATATGATTGAAACGCTCTTCCCACCAATGTTGAAATAAAGGCCGAGGAAAACGCTTCAGGCCAATGAAGGTAATGTGTGGTTAGGCAAGCCCGTCAGAGCGGCACTAACGAGGCAAGCAACAACGCGCGTGGCAGCCAGCCTCGCGCCGCGTCTCCTTGCTTTTCCTACCCGAGTTTTCAACCCTTCGCTCGCTCTTCCTCGCTGCGCAACCGCCTCTACATTAACCCCATTTGCCGAAGTCTGAGATGTGTGCGTATTTTGTTAGGACACTGATGGAATGCACGAGGCAAACATCAAATTTACTTTGGAAGCCGATGTGTGTATATAAGGAGAGAAAACGCAGGTTGTTTATTATATACACTCGGAATTTTCGTGAAATAGTACAGTTCAACTGCTTCATAGCAGCTGGAATAGTTTGCTCGATAGCCAGCCGAGCGTCAATGGATTCAATAAAAGTCCGGGCGCGGAGTTGAGAAATTGAGGAAAGATCCACACCTAATATCTCTATCTCCATCTATCTATCTCTCTCTCTCTTTCACGCTGCGATGGGGGAGGGGGGAGGGAAGTTATATTTCTAGCTGGACGTGACGTCGGGGGAATAAATACGCTGAAAGGAAAGTTCGCTGCTCTCTCCTGCTGTTGCTGACGCATCGCGGCATAAAAGTCCAAGAGCGCCCCCTACCATCCCCGATCGGAGACGTCGCTACAGAAGAGGAGCGCATTCACCGGACCCCCTACGTCCTATACGGGTAACGTCTCGTCCTCGTTTTTGTGTCGTCCTGTACTTTTCAAATTTAGTCATCGTCATCGCGGGAAATTAGACGGGAAATACCTCACGCGTATAGCAGCGTATTACGATTTAGTTTGCTGAAGTGTAAAAAAGTACAAATTCTAACGCAAATTCCAGGATTAACGAATGGGAGAACGAGTTTACGAGATCAAACGAAATCGATCGGACGCGAACGTTTGATTTGAAAAAACTTTGGGAATTCGCAAGCGGTATATAGGGTATAGGGAGGGCCGGAGAACAAGCGGAGAAAGAAGGTTAATCAACAGGCTATTATGCTGATGAAAGGAAGAGGAGGAGAGGCATGGTGCGCTGGTCAAAGGACAAATTGCCCAGTACCATCCCATACTCGGCGTTTCGGCGGTGCCCGTATCGATTGTACAGCTCGATAAAACAAAAAAAAATCCATACCGCCTTGTTCATCAATTTGATTTCCAACGTTCATTAGACTCGAAGTAGACACGTTTATGTCGGAATATTCAGGGTTTATTAGTTTTCAACTTGCGATTCCTTTTTCCCCTGTAACATCAAGCGCACGATATATAGATTTTCTTATTATGGAAATGTCAATTTGATCGCGATCTAGTTAATTCTAATACGTCGCAGCGAATTTTAGAAATCCCATAAAACCAGGTCCCTAAGCCGTAAGTACGTTCATTTCCAAGCTGTATTAATCGCCAGCCGGAGAGACACACCTATCCGCGAAGACGCGCGCGCTTATCCATCAAAGCCAGGCTGGCCGAGGCCACAGTAGCGCGTTAAGAACTGAGCCACCCCGCGCGCGCATGTGTGTGTGGGAGTCCGGTCTTCATTAGTGCTCCGGGATTTGCGAGGGCCTCATCTCCCTTAATCTTCAGGCCAGAGCCGCGACCTGACCAAACAACAAGCAAGCCGGATGAGGAAAAAGAGAGCGAGCCAGAGGGAGAGTCTCGGACCTTCCGGCCCCTTTTCCTTCCACGGCGCACAGTGTATAGCGCGAGCGCGGGGGCTAAATGGGATTCCCGGGATTTTCGGGATTCCGAGATGAGCTCGGTAAATTGCTGGAAAACGAGCCCTTTTAATGCAACACACAGCGCGCTTTTATTTATGTATTCGCTCCCCCCCCCCCCGGCGGAGCTTGAATTTTCCAGATTTTGATGAAGAATTTTGTTTGAGTGAGAGAGAGAGAGAAACAAATCGATCAGCTATTTCCGAGAGATATGTGTATATGAAAGGAGAGGGAAATTGCTGGATAACGCTTTCATAAAAGTTTCGAGCGACGCTGAAATAGTACATTTCGATACAAGTGCGTGAAAAATGATTCACGACGAGTGTGAGGTTTGTCGCCCGAGCGAAGCGAGGGTGACAACTCACACGAGTT
>JAPYYQ010000501.1:0-63652 GCA_030522585.1 Anagyrus pseudococci
AAATTAAGTGCTGTTAAAGGAAATAATAAACAATGTGATAGTTATTTTGTAACAGTGATTTCTGACATATACCTATAAAAGGTGTAGAGCCTCCTTAAAGTGCCCAAAGCAATTGATCACATTTAATAAAAGAAGAAGAAAAAGAAGAAGAAGCCAGAGCTGAGCCCGCCGACATTCCTGTGGGAACGCCGCGGGACTCGAGCGAGAGGTGGAGCGAGAGAGAGAGAAAAAAAGGTATATGGACGCAGCAGTGAAAAGAGATTTTCGTGACGGCGGCGGCGGTGGCAGGGCTTTGCTCTCACACTCTCGGGTTTTCGGTTGTTGTTCGAGCGCCGAGCAACGGTAAAGTGAGTAGGTGTTCCTCCTCTCTAGAGCTCTCGGTCTATTACGACGCACACATGCACCCACACGCATACCTCTAGCCGCACAACACACGCGCGCCCGTTCACACACGAGCGGGCGCGCCACGTCTACCTAAAACTGGTTTGGGAAAAGGCCCACTCGCTCTCGAGAGAGCCTCCACCTTCTCCTCCCGTTCCTAGGGCTAGGGCATTAATCGAGGCTATTTCTCTCTCCGTCTCACTTGGCGACCGCAGCCCAGCGCGTCCTCCCTTTTCCGTTCTCCGCCCGCCCCCATCGCATTGTACTCGTGGACGTTAAAAAAAAAACGAGAGATTCGTTCGGGATTTAGGAGTCCCACAGAGGGCCGGGGCAAGAGTTTCAAAAAAATAAATACGATATCGAACGGAATAGCCCGGCCGACTACCTGTTGCTGCGCCTCTTCTTCCCTCCCCCCTCCTCCACCACCACCCTCGACGTTTTTTTCCTTTTCGATAGTTGCTGTTAAGAAACAACCTTTCTCGTTTTTCTCGTGTTGTATGTTCTTTTTTTATCTCCTTCCTCCTTCCCTTGGTTTTCTCAAAGTCTTTGAGGCTAGCCATTGAAAAATTTATATTTTTAGTTTGCTATGCACTTCGATCGGTAGATTATATGACGTAATTAAAACGTATTTAAATATAGCGCGTTTACGAGGAGTCGGGGAAAAAAACTATATAAATCGATGTTAATTAAAGGCAATGCGGAAAGTGTTTTAAAGATAGACCTTGTCACATTGGTCTTTATTACTCGTTTTCTTTGTAAAATGCCAAGGATTTTTCTTTTATTACACAAACGGTGATTTCAATGCCTCGCCGGTAATATCGATATAAACACGCGCGCGCACACATACGACTCACAGCGTTTGACCCTCTCGATCGGCCGTAAATTATCAAAGAGAAAATTATCCTTAGCGCACAAAAACGGATAAAAAAGAAAAACCTTAACAGAAAAACAACAACAAACGAAAACAAAAAAAAAACAAAAAGATCTAATCCCGTACGGTAGTCCTACGTAACAAAGAGCTCATTTCTCTCGGTCGCACTAGAGACCGATAGAATACCGGGTACTGGTACATTCGCGCAGCGGTAGCGGCTAAAAAAACAGCGAGCCGCGCGAGAGAGCGATCGGCGCAACACAACAATAGGCCAGGTCACGCGATAACACGGGGTGGGCCGAGTGTCCGTTTCGCAGCGCGAGAGAGATCTATATAGCAGACAGAGGGACCGTGAATCGCGCGAAACAAGGCCGTCGCGCAAAACACAGGAGCGGACGAAAAAAAGGAAAAATAAATGAATGACAGAGAGGGAAAAAGAGCGACGCCTAGCCATCGAGACAGACGCAGAGAGAGAGAGAGAGAGTGGCGGGTAGGGCGGGCGGGGGCAGGACGGAAGAGGCAAGCACGCGGGCATAACGGGCGCATATATACGTGTCGTGTGTGGGGCCCCGCGGCGTCGCATACGCGATAGGCAAGTGCAGGAGAGAGAAAGAGAGCTCTGCCTGCATATGCCGAGGCCGGAGCGCAGCGGCACGGGCGTCGTCACGGGCGCGCACAGTGGGGCAGGTGCCTATCAGGTTGCCCGCTCATCGAGACGAATTACAATGCGGCTCTCGCGGCGTTACCCCCCGTTTTTTTTCCAGCCGCTCTGCACGCGGCTCGCGCAGCTGAAATGGACGCGCGATATCTGTATCGCCGTGACGCGACGAGTCCGGAAGTAGCGGCCGACACGGGCTCTCCCGGCGTTATTGCGACGAGTAGCTCGGCTCGCGACGAACCTACTATGCGTGCCACGTAGAAGTGGGATCAATTTGCTGGAGAGCAAGTTTGTTGGATATTCCAGCAAGTTGGACGGGAGATGGCTTGCTGGAACTGACGTATTTTCTAATGATACGGAGGATGTGCTTGTTGGGGAGTTTTTGAAAATTTAGATAAGGGCGCTCGTCTGGTATTGAAAGCAATTGAATAATAGCCACACATTGGCCAGTTTAAGATTCGAGCTTGAGATTTCGGCTTTTCGAAATCGCGCCGGTATACTCAATTTTGAAATCTTCGTATTTATTTCAGTTTTCCAACTATTCCAGCCTTTTTTCTCTCTCTAAATTATCATAAAAAATTATTTGCAGATCGCAGCTGCCGAGCTATGCGCGCATAAGTAGATTTTGTTGTCGGATAGATAAGCGCGTGGGAGAGCTTAGCGAATAATAAAGTAGCACTGATTCTCGGCGTAGTAAAAAATCTATATCGCGATAGATTCGAGGATCGAGCCGCGGACTTGCATAAATTATTTAAACGAACAACTTTTGAATATCAATATTGATTTTGACGTGAAAAAACGACGATTCTCTCGCCGAATAAACGCAAGAAAATAAAATGAGCAGTTTGATTTCTCAAGCAAAATTTTTCTCCAAAGTCAACGTTTATTTAACACCAAAGAATCACTCTAAACTCCACGAGTCTCCGTCGAATAACAGCTCATCTGGCGAACACGAACTAAACCACCTGCTCCGCTAGCCAACGAAAAAAAACTGCCTCTCACCAAAAAAGACAAAAAGAAAAAAAACAAAACGAAAAAGCGGAGCTATATAGCCGCGAAAACCTAAGAAGAGCACATAAAGAGTCTTCGGTATGCGAGTGGTCTCGCATAGCCGCGAACTTGCACGCCTCCGCAAGGTCGGTCCGCTCCTTCTATTCACCGTGTCCGTATAGGCTCGGCAAAAAGTTACATGGCGGCGCGCTGGAGAGGGCCCCGCTCGAACGGGGAAAAGATCGCCTCTCGGGAGCAAAAGAAAGGCGAGTCCAGCAGCGGCGACGACGACGACGACGACGAAACGGGAGAAACAGGTTTGGGCCCCGCGGGGCTCTCCCTCTCTTTCTCTCCCAGAGCCATAATCGCTGCGCAGTGCGAGTAAGCGAGCGAGGACGTGGCGAGGCCGAAAGTACCCAGGGGCCGGAGATGACGCGACCGAGGAAAGCCGAATGACGCAAACTCCTGATCGCCGCTATATCAGACTGACTCTCTCTCTCTCCCTCGCACGCATACGTTCTATGTTGCGTGCACGTGCAGTATATGTAAGCGAATGGAGAGCCCGATTTTTCGTATCGAGCCTAAGCAGCTCTGAGGGTAACGGTGCTTATTACAGCGGCAAAGATATCGCGCCTGACTAATAGCGCGCGAGAATCGATTATTAATCAGCCTTACGTCGTTTGCCTAAAAACCGGCGGCCGAGTATTTATCCACCTGGCGACGATTCTCAAACTGAATTCCCGGCTTATACCTGTCGGAATGAAAGTTCCACCCGCAGATACCAGCGTGTACACCGAAACGTTTGTGAACATCCGCAAGGCGAACGCACACGCGTATAAACTCACACATGCGTGAAGTGTACGGGTATATACGTGCGAAGCTCGGCGGCCTCTCTCGCGAATTATCCTCGGCATTACCTCTCTCTCTCTCCCTCCGTTCGGCTCTCATATTTTATACATTCGCGGCGCGCAAGAGACGCGATGGCGCAAGCACGAGTCTCTTCTCGACGGGGGCCCTGACCGAAATTCCCCGGGATGGGGGCCAAGTGCAGGAGAGCTTTCGCCTTCTCTCTTCCACCTCAATCGACTCATACCCTCTCCCCCTAAACGACGACGAGAACCGATGCGTACGTATACCTGTATACATTTATACCTACACGTCTCGATGATTTTTTTCGCTCGTTAAATCTCGCCGCGCGAATATTCGTCGAAACGCGGCTGCCGATCGCTTCGGGCGATCGTACAACAGAGAGAGAGAGACCCACACACAGACGCACAGACCTGCCTCGCGGCCGCCGGACTTTGAATGGGCTCAGGGCCGTCCAAGTGTGTCTCTACGGCCGCACGAAAATTCGTGATTAATTAGAGAGCAATAATGGACTTTAACTCGACCAGCGCTCGCTCGACGCGCGGCTATTGCAAGACGGATAAATCCGATTCTCCGATGGCTAACGCAATAGGCCCGTCGATTAAAATTGCCTCGCCAGGAATCTCGGCTTTTTTCCTCGAACGTCACGAGGCTCAGCTTCGCGCTTTCGGCTCTATACAATACGTGTCAAAATTCAACAGGTTATACGCGGCGGCCGGGTGAATTTCGCGAGTCGAGGCTCGTCCTAAAAAGTAGTCCAAACACATCGTGATTCACGGCGCTGAGTCAGCGGTGAAGCTGCAGGTTGACACGCAATTCTCCAGCATCTCGATTTCCAGCTGGAATCGTCCCGGGCATTAATCAGATCGAAATCACGTCTGCTTCGTGTGACGTTTTTAATTCGATTCAGTTTTAATATAGATTATTTTAGAATCGGCGCATTATTGAATTTGTTCGTATTGAAAATATCACCGCGTGAGTTGCTCAGGCTGTGGTTGCATCGTCTTTCACCAATGGATTAATATCGCCGACTAAAACCAGCCTATTGCTCATTCGATTACTCACTATATTCATTTCCTACCACGTCTATACAAGCTCTACAATTTGTCATCGTAACTAATTGTTATCTATTCTATTTTCCCTTAGTTAACCGCTTATTACCTGCCTTGTCCGTTCACCAATACTGTTCTTTCAAAAGTGAAAATTTTCGAAATAGTCATCCCAAAAATATTTTAAATATCTACGCTAATCATTTCATCACCTGTTCGCCGTAGCTGCCCCTGCATTATATACAAAAAAAGGTAACAAAAATAATAGCAACACAATGTTTGTCCCGGAGTTTTCAGAGAGAACGAGTAGGTATACACCGGTCGGTGCGCGTGTGGGTCTTTGTGTAGGTTTCCGATTATTTGCTTTATTGTCTTTTTGCGCGACACTTTGCGCCCGCGCTTAATTATACAGGCGCGCCGGAGAGACTAGCTGCGGGTATACGGGCGCGCGTAATCTACGAACCGTAATCATTAATGGGAAGCAGAAAATTGAAAGAGCTTGCCTCTGCCAGCTGCTCATCCTCTCTCTCCCTCTTTCACCTTCTCTCTCCATGCGATAGCTCTTTTTTTTCATTTTTTTTATTTTTTCTTTCTTTATCGTTCCGGTACTTCGTGACGGTTTTTTAATGCCCAGGAAAAAAAAAGTGAAAATACGCTGGCTGCTACCGTACTGCCGGCGCGTATATTATAATATATTCAAACGAATTTTATAGCGATGCCTCTTGTGCAAAATCCGCTGATTCGATTATTTCTCGGCGCTTCCTGGGAAATATTAATTTACGAGGTAATACTTAATTTTCAATCTGCCTCCCTCTCTTTCTTAACTTTTAATTACCGATCACCTGTCGTCCCCGCAACAATAGTATCGCCCTCTACCCATCGCTAATTAAAATGAAATCCGCTCCGCGTCTATAAAAAAACAAACACGAAGGAAAAAATCGCAAGAGAAAAAAAAACGGCTCGACAGACCGTTCCCATGGCGAACGCGCGTGTCCAACGTTTAGCAATTCACACCCGGCAAGAGGCGTCAGAGGCTTGCATTAGCAAGAGGAACAAAAAGAGACCGGCGAGCTAGACGAAGCGGGAGAGAATGAACGGCATTTGCATGCGCGGGATTCTCGCACGCGTGCGAGGCGCGAAAACGAGGGGTCTGGGAGTGGTCTCGATACGGCCAAGTGGGTCGCCAGCACGTGCGCGCCGGTGCGTTACTCCCCGGTCCGGCCTCATCCCGGGAATAACCCGTCTTATCGATCCCGGCATATTTCCACCCCGCGACGTCGAGAGATAGAGAGAGGAGTTATCGATGCCCAGCTGGATTTATCCGTGCGCCAGCCTGGCAATTAGGCTGTACGCCGCTCCGCAAGCGAGCAACGCCGATTTTAATTATGCGCTTTTATGGGCTTATTAATGGAGCGGCCCCCCTCTCTCTCTATCACGCGCGCGCAAACTGGTTTGCATTGTCGGCAATTCGAGCGTGGCCGGGCTGCTAATGGCCCAATATACATGTAAATCTTCCCGGCCGAAGCTGCGCCGATAATTTTTCGGTGCAGGAGATAGAGCGAGGGAGAGAAGGAGGTTAAGATTAGCAGATTGATAATGAAAATTACAATGTTGCCGTAAGCGGAGCTATCTCGAACGTGCACGTTTGCGTGCGGGATAAGGAGTCGTTGGGTGGCGATTGTCGCAAGCACTAGGCTGGATTATTACTATTCGGCTGTGTGTTCTCTTTCGACACAGGCCGACTTTGACTTTTCTAATAAGTCAAGCCTCGCTCTGTTCGATATACATGTACAGGAGGTGAGCAAGCCGAAATGGTCGTCAAGCCGGTCGGCGGGATTATTGCGGCATCGGGCGCAGCAAACGATCGCCGGAGGGCCGAGATTATCGCGAAACCGCCCGTCCTCGAGCGAGCCTGCTCTCGCCCGTCTGTCTGTCCGTCGTTTGAATCCCATTACAGCCAGAGGCCAGCGAGTGTGTGCGAGCGCTCTACGTCGTGGTCGTCCTTCGGCGCCGAAAAATCGGGCGCGGGAATTTGCGCGCGCGCGCTCGGCATTGAGCGCCGCAGGAGGAAGGCGCTTGTGTGTGTGTAAGAGAGCTCGGCGGCCTAGAGCCGTTTCTCTGTCGCGACAATGCCGCGCTCGCTCTCCGTGTGCGAGCACACGCGCCGGAGTGCCACGGAGTGCCGCTGACATTGACCCGATTTTCACGTCGGCCGATTGGCTCGCACTCTCTCTCTCTCTCTCGCCTGCTCGTGCACCTTCGTTCCTTGTTGTTTTTTTTGTTCTTCTCATTCGCCTTGCCCGCAAGAGCGCGAGCTTTAATCGACGCTCGGGCGCGTGCAAGCCTCGGCTTTTTGCATTCCGCCAACAGCTGCAGCCGGCGCACCGTTATGCGCGCGTACGCAGCGAAAAGCATAGACGCACACGCCCGATAATTAACGAGCTGTTACGCCCCCTCGGCGTTACATCCATCACACCTAGCGATTTCCCAGAGTGCCATAGTTCGGTAGGCGGTTTGTACATCAGCGCAAGTAACGCAAAAAAAAGATACACTCCGTTGTCAATTCCAGAGGTACAGAGGGAAGGTAACAGTTTTAAACGAAAAACTGGAAGCTCGAGTTCCCGCGAAGCGATCCGCCGCGAGGAGGTGTACATAAGAAACGAGGAGGAGGGGAGCCGAGAAAAAGTCGTGGCGCAACACCGCTCTCGGCCGCGTCAAAATCACCGGGACGAGTCTCGTCGGTCCAGCTTGAGAACCGCACGGTGTATCGTACGGTCCTTCTTTATCGAGCGTTCGACTCTCCGGCTGTGTGTACCTCGCCGTTACCACTCCGGCTGCTTCTCTCTCTCTCTCTCTCTCTCTCTCTCTCTCTCTCTCTCTCTCTCTTTCTCCCTCCTCGCTCCGGCGGCGGCGTATAACTTTTTTGCTCTCCTCCACTCTTCTGCGCCTTATTCCGACCAATCCACCGCTTCGTTCTCTCTCCGAGAACTCTCCGGCCGGCTAAGGACGATTTATTTTTAAACCCGACTCCTGATTTAGCCAAGCCAAAGAGCCAAGGAACGAAGCGAAATTTATACGCCTATACTAAAGTTCCTATCGAGATTTATAATATTTGGTTCGTTTTTTGTTTTATGCTTATTTTCGTTCCTGTTTCTTATTTCCAACATTATTTCGCTTTGCCAAACGGTTTGGATAATTAAGGAGGGAAGGAGAGCCGAGGCAAAAAGAAATCGTGATTTATCGTCGCTCGGGATATTAAAAGAAAGAAAAAAACGTTGCTTGCTTATTGCCGGAGAGAAGATAAAAAGCTCGATAAGCCGCAGAGCGATGACAAGTGCGAGGAGAGTCTGGTGCATTGCTCTCGAGCCAGTATATAAGGATGCCGGCTCGAATATACGCTCGTTCTCACGTCCATGCGTGCACATATAAATATTCGGCTTGGCTATCGCGCAACACGCGAAATAATTCCAGGTGTGCAGTGTACGTTCGCTTAGCTCTCCTTTACGATCCTGACTAACCCGCTCTTTCTCGCTTTGTCCCACCGACGAATCGTGACTTCTTTTCACGCCTCGCCCGGCTTCTTTTTTACAACGTTTACCCGCTCGCGGAGTAATAATAAAGAAAAAAACGAGTCCCTTCCCCGGACAATATACCGCGTCGTTCGTGGAATAAGGAGCAACGGCCGTACAGCGATAACGCGACCGAAAAGTCGCGGGCGTAAAAAAAGCGTTTACGAACGAAGAGAGAAAAGCTCGCTTCGAGGAGGCAACATAAGCGCGTGCGCGCGTGCCTGGAATTCGTGAAAATCAAAGCCTGGCAAGCGGCATTGAAACAGCTGCCGCACCGGCTTACGCTCTGCTCTCCGTGACTCACGACAGCTCTCGAGTATATACGGGGCTCTCCGTAAAAATAGACGCTAAAGGCCGCTCTTTTTCGAATCCAAGCGCGCATGTCCTTCGGCTTTAACTTTCGATCTATATAGCCGGAGAAAAATCGCAGCGGAACGCTCGACGAAAACCTCAACTTTTTCCCTCCCTCTGTTAACTTTCTCAGAGAACACAGGTTGGCCTAAGAAACGACGAAAAACGAGAAGAGAGCAGAGTTGCCGAAAGCCGGAGAGGTGCTCGTCGAAAAAGAAAAAAAAACGGCGACAAGTCCCTCTCCTTGCTCGGCTTTTTTTTTACGAAACGCAGCGCGGGAGAGAAACGGGTTCCGAAGGTTACCTAACGCTCTCTCTCTCTCTCTCTCTCTCTCTCGGTCTTTTCTCGGGCCCCGGCAGCACATTTGCCGCAGCCATTTTGGATGTTCTAGCGTGTCTCTGTGCCGCGCGCGTGTACGTGACGTCGTGGCAACACACACGGGGCCCCTGACGTAATCGCTTGCGCAAATGAAACGAACGGTGCCTCTGTACTCCTCTCTCGCTCTCTCGCTGTATTGCCCGCCTCCTCCTCCTGCTGGACTCCCAATGCTCTTGACTCTTAGACTCGGCGGCCACGCACCGACGACTGGTTAATTAACGTTTCCCTGAATGCTCGCTCGTTTGCTACCATATAACCTCTCGTGACTTTGGATTCTCCTTATTACCGTCCCCGAGGTGTCTGGCTTCTTTTTTTCTCTCTCTCTTCTCTCGTCATTATTAGTTTCGCTCTCAGGCTCTCGAGCTACTTGGAAATTGCTTTTTTACGCCTTTTTTTTCTTTTACAGCCGCGATAATGCTTGCGCTTCTTAGATACACGCCGATTGAGCGTTAGTTTATCCTACACCTGGCGAAACTGGAACTGTTAAAAATCTATTACGAAAAGGAAAGATAGCCGCGTAAATATTACAGCACTGCGCGTTTATTATCTACGACTTGCATCACACGCTCGACCAGTAACCTCATCGCTTAAGTAAACCGGCAAACAAATCCAGCCAGAGATTAGAGCGAGCTTATAGATATATAAATTTCAGCTCCCGGTTGTCGAGCGAAAAAGATAGGCGCAATCAATTTATAGTCACTTTGGCACAAATTCCTGAAAATCAGTAGAACCTGTCGAATCCGGCGAGGCAGCTCAAGCAAAATCAGATGCTCCAGGCCGGCGGCGCCTCGTGCGGAAGTACATTGCGGCCGCTATCTTCCCACGGTCAAGAGAGAGAAGAAAAGGCGCTCGCTGTGCGGTGACAAAGCCAACTGTCGCTGCTGCGGCTATAGAGCTCGTGGGGCGCCGTGAAAAACGCCGGAGAAAAAGGTCCGAGGATAAGACAAAGAGCAGAGCTCTCGCTCGTTTCCGCCCGGTGACTCGGTGGGCCCTAAGCCGAGAGCTAAGCGCGGCTTGTCAAAGTCAAGATCCTCGCGCCTACTCGAGAGAGAGGCCGCCCAGCGCCAACTCCGCGCCTCGTTTCGCCGGTGCGCAGCTGGCCGAGACAGCTGCTCGCAAATCCAACTCCCTCCCTCTCATCCTCTATCTCTCGGGGACTTTTTTCTTTTTTCATACCCTAAGCGCGTCTCGCTCTATCTGGGCCTCTTTCGCGCGTGGCCCTCGCCGAGCGCTACTCGATCGGATAATTGATTTTTGCTGTTTCAAACGGCTCCGATGACTCGCTGGAAAATTAATGGCGTTTCGTCAGAGAAAGAGAGATATTGCTAGGGCTTTTATTTCGCACGTGCTTCTTCTCTCCACTCACGCCACACGCTCCGGCTAGCCATATAAACCTTTAACGACCGATGAATTCTCAAGTGGTTAATAGGATTATAATTGCTTGGATGTGTATTCCATGTCGGTGCCTAGGTTTTTAAACTGCCTTGAAGAAAAGTAGCTTTTTTTGGGGATGGCTCCCGCTATGCGGGACTTTTAAAAACCTTCGCCAAAATTGAAATCCGTTCCACGCGCGTCAGTTGTTGAATACGACCTCGAGATTAACGTGCGACATTCGTACTTTGATGTTACGAAATATTCCGAAACCAAACGAAACTGTTACCTGCTAGAACTAGTGTTCAACGATATTATCTTCCAATATAAAATAATAACGATTTCCCAGTGCATAAATAAAAAAAACTTAACAAACTGTTTTTATCTGAATTACAGACCGCGAAAAGTCGGAGGATGAGCGAGCGACGACACCAGAGTCAAGCCGCAGCAGCGGCTCGCCAGCGAGCTCGCCGCCGCCGAGCCTCGTGCAGGCCGGCCTCTCGAGCACGTCGGGCTCGTCGTCCCTGCCGGCGCGTCGCTTCATCTCGAGCATCCTCGGCGGGGACGCGCCCTACGGCAGCCGCAACCACGTGCTGAGCCGCGAGCGCAACAAGGACTACGGGGCGCTGGTCCAGCGGCCGGAGGTCAAGTCGCCCCTCGGCAAGCCCGAGCGCATCGAGCTCCCGAGGCCGGCGACCCCGCCCCGCACCCCCAGGCCCGAGCCGCCCACTCGGGTCTCCGTTATCCAGAGGGTCCCGCCCAAGCCCCAGAGCGCCCGGCGCGAGGAGACCAAGATCGAGATACCCTGCACTCAGGAGCCAGAACAGGTGAGTCTAAGAGCTCTCTTTATTTTTCTTGAGAAGAATCTCTGACTAGTCTTATAGTGGCACTCGCAGTTGACTCATTTGGCGTCTCTCGTTTATTTTTCCTTTTTTTCTTACTTTTAACCGCCGGCGCTAATTAATGGGCCTCGATCGCCTATAGACGCTGACTGTGTGTTTCATTTCGGTATCTTATTAGTCCGACGTGCCGATTCTCCGTCAGCGCATTATCGTATTCCTCTTCCCCAAATTATGTATCGTATTTTATTCAGCAGGCCGAAATTAAAGAGAACTTTGTCATTTTCCACGTGCGTTTATGTATGCGTGTATTATAATGTCCATCAATTAAGAAGGAGTAATATAATAAACGTGGTCGTGATTTATTGGCGGGTTTTCGGCAAGTTTTGGATTCGTCGCAATTTGCAATAATTAAAACGTTTGTTGAGCGAATAATAAAGCCTCGTAAAAAGGCCGAGGGCTAAATTACGACTGGGTCGTAAAGGCCTTTGTTCGCTTAAGGGCAGTACTGAACGTTACGCTCAGTGCGCCGGGCTTATTGGGCTTTCTTCTTGTAATTGATGCAGTTCACACCGATCGTTGCGCCTATAGGTCAAAATGGCATGTTTTATGATTTATTTGAAAATCATCGTCCGAGCACGTAGAGACACAGAGTTGTCTGTGAGTCTGTCTTGTATACCTGATCCTCTCATCATCCTGTTTTGCAAACATTCAGCACTAATCCTCTGTTTTCCTACATTTATTTATTATTCGGTAATTATGGATCTCTTACCCCCACCAGACTACCCCCGCTCGTCTGCTCTCCCTTAGCCACGGGAGAATTCCGAGTTTGTTCTCAGAAGTAAAGTTGCAACGACAGGAGAAACAAGTGGCCTTCGCTAGTGCGCGTTATCATCCTCAACTGACATCGGCGCGGCAATGTCGATTTTCCGTCTGTTTACAATTTCGTCGAGTGTTGTGAAAATTCCGTGCTCCTAACCGATCGGCTATCGTGTGTGTCCTAGGGATCGATCTCGCATCAGCTCGTTTGAATGTCTAAGCGTGAATTCGTGACGCGAACGGAAATCCGACGAAAAACAACTATTAGACGCGAGGCCAGTCTCGGGTAAGAGCCAAGGAACTTGCGTATACACGTGCGCGTTCCATTAACGAGCACAAAAAACCAATCCGAGTCTTTGACCCAGATAGACCTCCGCGTTGCCCAATCTCTTATCCGGGCCGATCTTTTTTACATCGATGTTTTATAATAGCTTCATCAAAAATTTAAAACAGGTAAAATCGAGCATCTCTTTGTGATACACGCAAAACGTTTGCCTTTCCCAACTCCAAAAGAAATGAAAACAAACGAAGCGGCTAAACTAACGAATCTGGCATGTTTGGATAAACAGGAGCAGCCGATCGACTACGCTGTGCCGAAGCGAAAGGAAGAGAACTCGGAGGAGAGCAAAGAGCGAGGCCGAGAGGGAGCGAAGGCGACGCGCTCGGCGGTAGGCAACGCGATAGCGAGGCCCCTCCTGGCGATGCGCCTGAGCAGCGTCCAGGGCATCCACTCGGCCGCGAGTGGCCACGGCCGCTCGACCGGGGCCAGCGGCGGCCAGTCGGCCGGCGGCTCGAGCTCCGGCTCATCCGGCTCGTCCGGCTCCGGCTCCGCGGGCTTCGGGGCCGGCGGTGCCGGAGGCGCGGCTGGCGGCGGAGCCGCTGGAGGCAGCGCCGGGGGTGGCGGCGGCGGCGGCGGCGGCATGAACCCCGGCGGCAACGGGGGTCGCGGCAACTACGGGCCCAGCTCACCACCCACCGGCTCCCTGCCCCCGTTCTACGAGAGCCTCAAGGGCGGCAACAACCTCGCCAACTTTGCCAACCAGTACAACGGTAAGCATATTCAATCCTCGGTGTGTTTGCACGCCAAACGAGTGTGCAACGGTACTAACGGTGAGGGTGTTTCAGGCAACGGCTACCTCACGGCCTCGGCAGCCGTCGGCATGGAGTGCGACACCGGTCAGGAGAGCTCGCTGAACCCCCAGCACCAGTACGCCGCCCAGGAGGGCAAGCAGTACTCCCTTCTGCAGAACGTCTGCGCCTCGTACGGCATAGCCCTGAAAGAAGAGGAGGACCTCACGGCCTACAAGATCCCGACGAACGACCTGCTGAGCGGGCAGTACGGGCCGTACGACGTCTCCGACTCGAACATGATGCTCGACGTCTCGAGCGCGGTCGACCCCCTCCAGTTCTCGGCGACCCTCACCTTCAGCTCCGACCACACGGCCCTGCTCGAGAGCCTCAGCGACGCCGCGGACCTCTTCCCCCTGAGGCTGCCCGTCGAGGAGGGCACGGCCGAGCTCTTCGACGAGACCCTCCACTCGCCCGCCTCGGCCGGCAGCGCGGCCATGGCCCAGGACGGCCCGATGAACACCCCCGTCGAGCCCAGCGTCGACCCCTTCCCCGAGCACAACATCTCCCTCAGCCGAGGCTTCGACGCCTCGAGGTACGTACAGCCCCAACACCTCCTCTTCCGCTCCTCTTCTTGCGACCCGCCGATACTATTTTGACGTCTCCTTTGCAGGCATTACGGGGCACCCCAGCACTTTGTCTCTTCGAAGCTGTCGAGCCTCTACACGAACGGCGACTCTGGCTATCCGAGTTTGCCAAAGGAGCGCGCCGAGCTGGGACTGCACATCAGCCAGAACCAGAACGAGCCGCAGCTCCAGCAGCTACAGATTCAGGTCCAACTTCAGCAGCAGCAGCAACAGCAGCAACAACAGCAGCATCAGCAGGCAATGTCGCCGCACCAGCAGCATCATCCGCAAGGTTTGCTGAGTCCTGGTCTCAGCTTTAATGGCAGTGGTGGGCCTCTTAACTATTTGCCCCAGACTAGCCTCTCGTTCCTCCTTATCCTCAACTCCCACGTTCAGTAGTAGACTAGCGCTATCGATCTGTACATCTTTTTGTTTTATTTTCTTTATTAACCAAAGCAATGCTGTAATCATTTTAAAACCTTTTCAACCTGTACTACAATCTACATAGTAGCAGTAGCAACAGTAGTAATAATAAAACATCTGAACCTGCAGTTCTTAAACGAAGTAAAGAATCAATAGCTGACTAACACGAACGATTAACAATTAAAAAGAACCCACATTTGCTCCGTTTGCTCGCAAACACTAACGCTCAACTAACGCCCTCGGCCCTCGTTGCGCTCGAATTAACCAAAATCCTCTTTTCTCATTCAACAGGTTTGGAATTAGACTCGGGCAGCAGCGCGGGCGGCAGCCTACCCAGCCCAGGCGCAGGCAGCTGTTCTCTCGACGCGACCTCGAGCAGCACGTCGCCAACGTGCACGCTGATGGAGCACGCGCCCAGCCCAGGGGCGGTAGCCACCAGCACGACCTCGCCCAATGGCGATCCTCAGTTCACGCAAAGGGTCAGTGTACTACAGAGGGTAAGCAGCTCTCGGCTTGATCTAGGCAACCGCATATGTCGCGAGTATATCGAGCGCGACTCCGCGTGGTCCGCTAACACATGTCTCTATCTCTCTCTTTTATTAGACTTTGATTTAGACTTTGATATATCGTTTTGGAAAATTTTTCATTTTTTTCGTTCGAACGGCACAATCGTCATTGTGTCTCGGTGAAAATATCGCTCTCATTGATGAGCCTTAGTGTTGATTAGTTTAAAAATAAATTATGCAATGCCAATCAAATTGAGTGCTTAATCCTAAACTCGACGGCTCGGCTGTTCCTGTTTACGCAGCATCGCCAATCAGCCGATATATTCCCACGCCATACTCAACGTCATGTTTTCTTTATTTTGTTCTTAAAAAAAAACAGTTGGGACTTCCTTGCGACGTACAGCTCGAATTCGTCAACGGAGGCCACGGCATCAAGAATCCACTGGCAATCGAAGGCCAAAGGCAAGCAGCGAGCACACGCGACGAGGATCGCGCGGCAAGACAGTCAACCGGCAAGGTAAGCCTCCCCTCCCCCCTCTGCAATTGTCTTTGATCGCTCCTTTTTTGATTTATCGCTCTTTCTCTCTCTCTCTCTCTCTCTCTCTCTCTCTCTCTCTCTCAACTATTTCCCCGATCGAACAAAGAGCACAAGCCGGCGATCTGTTTTTTTTGCTCCCAACAAGCTCGCGGCAACGGTACAGACTGTCAAGGCTCGCTCTACTCCCGTGACTAACGCCCGCATCATTCGATCTCGCAATGCCCCGATCTCCGTAGCGCTAACGATCTCTCACCTGGCTCCGTTTCTTCCGACGTTTCAGGACGACGATCCGAACAGGTTCACCTGCCGGGTCTGCAACAAAAACTTCAGCCTGCAGAGACTGCTGAACCGACACATGAAGTGCCACAGCGACGTGAAGCGATATCTATGCACGTTCTGCGGCAAGGGCTTCAACGACACCTTCGATCTCAAGAGGCACACGCGAACGCACACCGGCGTCAGGCCCTACAAGTGCAATCTCTGCGAGAAGAGCTTCACTCAGCGCTGCTCACTCGAGAGTCACTGCCTCAAGGTTCACGGCGTCCAGCACCAGTACGCCTACAAAGAGCGACGCACCAAGGTCAGTAAACGACTAACCTCACCTCTTGCCTCTAAGACCTTCTTTTATTTTTGCTTACATTTTGAGCAGGTTTCAAATGTTTCTTTTGTTAAATGAAAATATCATTTGTTTGATGCAGGTGTACGTGTGTGAAGAGTGCGGCCACACAACGCAGGAGCCAGAAGTGCACTATCTCCATCTCAAGGACAAGCACCCAATGAGTCCGGCACTGCTCAAGTTCTACGACAAGCGGCACTTCAAGTTCACGAACAGCAACTTCGCCAACATGCTGCTGCAGGTGCGCACATAGAAAAAACACACACATAAACACAAACAAATAATATAAAACCGACGAATTAGCATTGTATAGACTCGCGTAATCTAATGTAATCCGTAAGAAAAAGAAAGAAACACAATCGTTAGACTTATTGCGAAACCGTTAACGACGTCTTTGCTTATCGTTGCTCTCTGCTTATTTGGCCGTCACTGGCTTGATATTCCTCGTAATCCGCAACCATAAGCAAAGTCGTCGAAATTTAGAGTATAAAAAGCATGCACAGAAAGCAAAAATAGAAGGAAAGCAGAAGTGCGAGAAAAATGAGAAAAAAAATAATGAATAACAAGCAATAATAAACTGAACAAAGAACGATCGAACACTGAGTCAACTGCTCGTGTCAAATCTTCAGGGTGGGCTGCTGCAGCGGGACTCGCGAAACGCCGAGAGCTGCGTCAAGTCCGCGTCGAAGGCACTCGAGACGACTCAGCTGCGCCGGGCTTCGACGCTGCTGCACATGGGCCGGGCCACCAGCTTCTGAGCCGTCGTCCACACGCAGATGGGCCAAGGGAGCGATATACCCTAAGGACAGCCACGGCTTAGCGATAAACACATAAGGCCACCTGCCCGACCCTCCACTCTAGCCGGCATATCGTTCAGTATTTTATCAAACTTCTCGACTTCTCTAGACACTAGCTTCGTAGCGTGTTGTTAATAACTGGTAGGGGGATACCTAAGCTCTTTAATTTTACTCAACGAAGGACTGCGTTGTATACACATACACAACACACACGTGCACATACATACAGACACTTTCATAGCCGGCCCAAAAACTTGGATTCAACGTTTCAGGAATGTCATGACTACCGCGGCGCGTTTTTCCTCTCCTCACCCTCCTATCCCACCCTTGTCCTTTTCCATTCATCTCCAATTAGTACTCTTATATCCGAACACGGTATATTAATAATAATAATATATATAGCGATACGCGCCGCGGCCGGTTGCTTGTTCACCCCTACGATCGATTTATATTAACGAGATGCACGGCGCGTTACGTTGCTTTCCGACTTTGCGGGCTCATAATTGTTTTTTTTTAATTTTTTTTTTTTTATAAGAGATCTTTCGCGTTTCGTCGCTTCTCGACATTCTTCGAACAGTGGCCAAGCTGGCTTTATACCGATGTGACACTGATCTTTAATCGAGTCAGTTCTCGTGAAATACGATCTTCGCAAGTTCATTAATGTGTGTGTCAAAGACTGCTGGACGTTAGAGATCTCTTGAGTACTTAAAAATGGAAGGATCAAGCTTATACTTTATTCTTTTAAGAAGGTCGCGCCTGGTGATTAGGGCTCTGCGCGCTCCTCGAATATCGACTGACGTGGTAATTACTTAATTATATGTTAATGATACAAATGTACTGTAAAAAAAAACTATATAAGGCAGGAAGAAAATATTCTTTTTTTTCTCTCTCTAATCATTCATATGGAATATGTAATACACGCGCACATTGTTAAATAATATAACCTGTGATATAGAGCGACAGAGGAAAAGCATATTTAAAAATAATTTCTTTTTGTCTCGCGTGAATGGAAAAACTTTGACTATGTACGTACTCGCATGATTGACCGATTTGCGCGAAAGTCCAGTTTAAGTGCTTGAATTTTTGACCGATCGGGAAAATCGTGCTGGGTAATTACAAATATTATTTCATAGCTGGTTGCTATGCGATCAAATTGTTGTATGCGCGGTTACGAAGACACTAAAGCGCATAAAAAGAACAAACCCGAATTCGATGTGTCCAACTTCGGGCGAATTCGAAAATATGCAAGGAAATTGATATGCTTACACGCGCGTAAACAGATGAGAAAAGAAAAATACATTCCCACGCACTAAGTACCTATAAATATATTATTTAATGATTATAAAATATACGTACGCGCGCGCGCACAATTATCATACATACACACAAATCGGGGTTTCGTGCAATTTTCACGGTGGTAGTAAGAAACTAAAACATAAAAAAATAAACACACACAATCTTGTAAGGCGCCTTACCCTTATGTACGCAAGACGACGATTGATCATGTAGTTATTGTATTTTTTATTTTCTTGCATAACGAAGACAAGGGAACGTAAAAGGTGCTCAGATATTTTTTATTGGGAGGGAATGAATCTTATGTAGCTGAACGAAAGACGAGGTGCTTTCTCACTTTTCATTTCGGCGCGTTATTAAGGCTCTCCAAGTAAAATTATTGTAAATAGTATTAGTAATTATACATTTTATAGATATATTAAGTCGTTTTTTTTAATGCGATGGAAAAAACATAATGAAAATAAGATGGAGCTGATGGAAATGTCGTCAAAATGTTGAGATACACGAAATATTTATTATATTTAACAGTGAAATTTAATAAATATTTTGTGGCAAAATAATATATACCCTTTATATAAATATATATTTATTAGAAATCAATATTTCTTGTACATCGACGATGATTTGTTCCACTTAAACTCCAATAACGATCGATTAAGTTGTTTTCGATGTGCGTTTATATTTTAGTTTGTAGTCGTTATAATATTCTTTTATTGTAAAGATTATCTTTTTAAAAATGAAACTATCTATGTTGGTGACTGTAAATAACTTCTAATCGATATTTCGGCTGCTTTCCAGGCCAACGCGGGTCCAGTTTTAGTCTTACAAATTAGTACCTTGCATATTTTAATAAATCTATGGAATAAACGTACTGTGTATTATAGCGTGAGATTTGTTCGTACATTTTAATATTATTGTATAACCATATATTATTTTTTATTATTAATCGATTGATAATTAATTAAGAAATAATGAATCAAATGCGAACAAAACACATAAATCTATCTATCCTTTTTAATACTCAAGAAAAATCAGTAATAATGAGATCATATAAATCGCGCGATTCTTCACATCACACATTTATTATTTAATTTACGTCCAGTATTGTTTTTACCGTCTAATTATCATTATCAACTTTCACTTCACTGACAATTCTTACATGTACTTAAGCTGATATGCGAAGAGAGCAAGATATTTTCATTTTTTTTAAAATAATGTATACTTATCTACACAGAAAACATGAATTCAAATTCAAAACTATTATGAACTTTTTTACTTATACCGCTGTATTCTCTTCGTTGATAATATAATGGTTATTATCCTTATTAATATTATTATTATATTATTAATATTATTGAATATATTATAAATATATTTATCTCCGTTAAGACCAACACATACGAATGTTATAATAGTAAATAATGAGAACGTGCATGCCAGAGTATGCAGACTGCGTTTTGGAGTACGTCTAAACTTAATGAAAAATATCCCAATGACTATGTTGCGCGCTTATGAATTTCCTGATTGTAAAAGCTGCGTAATTAGCGTTTTGAAAATATGAAAATAAATAATTTACAACATAAAGAGTGGTGTACTATTATTATTATTATTATTATTATTCGATCCTTTCATCTTTTAGTAATATCCATTTATATTTTGTCTAAATAAAGTGATTGACGTAAGAAATAAGGGCAGTACTAAAACACTTGAGTTTGTGAAAATATATTTATTATTTAATACTTGAATACATTAAAAATATAACAAATATGAAGTACTGTGCAGTCTCTTAAAAATATAATTTCATTTTCTCAGTCGTAAGCTTTGAGCATTGGACGAGTTACAAAAATATACGTCATTTAATGACGATAACGTGCATCCATTGGGATTTGATTACTAAACTCTTAATTATCAGTGTAGCTATGCGGGAATTTGGTTTATCATCTCATACGACAACGCCTGGATGTGTCTTATCTGAAATACATATCTTTGTTATAATATACTTAAATATTGTAAAATTATAAATTCAAAAACTACATGTATTTTAAACTTTTTGATTCCTACGGCAAGCGCACAAAAAAACTTTCACTAATTCAAACTACATTTCTACTCACTACTGACAACAGAGTTGAGAGACATAAACCTAGGCTTTGCGGGAACTTTTGGAGGAGTTTCCTTTGGCTTCGATGAACTACTGTCATCACTGCTCGCAATTAATTGCACCTACGGCAGTTGTCTCATATAAATAAAATGTTTATAGTTATAATTTTGAACATTTTATACATAAAATATTGTTATACTTGTCGATCAATAGCATTGAATTGCCATTGCCAAGTTGAGTTGTACAAAAATGGTCTGTGATCGAATCTGTTGTCATCGGGACTGTATGTCTCAGCATGACACGACGGAGTCAAGATTGTCATTTTATGACGATTTATAGCATAATAACGATAGAATAGTTTAACTTTGTCTGCGACCTGAAATACATTTTACTGAGATTCTGAAATAACTTTAATACAACTAATTAAATAAAAATTTACGTCTTTCGGTGGCAGATGATTCCAGGTGTGGACAAGCTTGCAAAACATGGAAAAGGGCCCAGCCGTATTTTGTTTCCTTAGTCGTCCAAAAATGCCCAGCTCCACGTAGGTCATGCCCATATCGACCTCGTCAAGTTGCGCAAGTTGGCCGTGCTGCAGAGGCTCCAATTCAGCTGTTGGCTGAGCATTCAAGATCTTGCCTATAGCAGGGATCTGATACTTGTCCCTGGAAAAAAATTTCCTAAATAGTGAAAATAAAAAGGAAAAGAAAAGCAGTTGTTAGAAAATTACACCACCAACTTGAAATAAGAGAGGAATCGTTTAAGATCGTTTTTAGCGATTCCTCCGATCGGATTGATATCCGCGCTGCTGCAGTCGTATTTCGTGAAGTAGCCTCTTAGAGCCTCGTCGACATTGCTACTCCCGAGCACGAGCAGTCCGCCGGGTCTGTTTTGGACCCAGAGCATAAGCTGGGCGAACAGGTAGGCGAAGACCATGCGCATTCGGGCCTGAAAGGCAGAGGTCGAAGCTCAGAAAGCGTCTCGGGGTAAATTATTGAGGAAATCTCACCTGTATGTTCTGCAAAGCCAAATTTTCCCTGGGCGAGCCTCCGTTGGCGCGGAAATTCGGCACGACCTTGGCGACCTGGGTGAATATGGCAAGGACAGCGGAGATGGCGGCGTCGATGATGATGCTGTGGTGGTGGGCGCCGATCTGGCTGGCGAGCTCCGCCGCCCTGGACTTGGTCTCGGCCGAGGAGTTCTCCGTGGCCATGTAGCAGGTGACGAGGAGGGTGTTGCAGAGCTGCTTCGGGTCGCTCGGCACGTAGCTCGGGTTCCCCGTGATCTTGCGTATGTCCGCGAGGACCTGGCCGTCGCCCCGCTGCACCGACTCGACGATCATGCAGCACATCGAGTAGACGAGGCAGGCCGTCGAGGACGAGTCGACGCCGCCGCTCAGCGGCAGGAAGAAGCCCCCCTGGTACGACCGCCTGTGTCGACGTCAACCATGAGTGCGCTTGGGTGGGCTTACGGAGAAGCTGAGTTAGAGAGAAAGTCTGACCTGAGGTAGTCCCACATCCAGCAGGCC
Source organism: Anagyrus pseudococci (assembly GCA_030522585.1). Lineage (NCBI taxonomy): Eukaryota > Metazoa > Arthropoda > Insecta > Hymenoptera > Encyrtidae > Anagyrus > Anagyrus pseudococci. Next base: position 21,637 of record JAPYYQ010000501.1, read on the forward strand.
GGCGCCAGCGATATCTCCTCTTCGGGCTTGTGGTAGACGAGCGAGCACGAGCCATCGTCCCCGTCGCAGTCCATCGGCTTGTCGGGCGCGCTCGATATCAGACCGTCCGACGTGATCGCGAAGTCTATTCTCACCCTCGGATAGGGACTCGATCTCGCAGCTAAATGGGACCGGTTGCGGATGGAGTTTCTGTAGCTCCTAACAACGCCAACGACACTCGATTAAACATTCGATCTAGTGAATTTAAAAAAAAAAAAAATAAGAGAGTCAAATTACCTAATGTCTTCCAAATCGATAGTGGCCACGGTCACCTCGACCTCCTCCAGAGCGAACTGCTTGCCGCGATTGAGAATACGCCCGTTGAGCGTGATGCTCGAGCCGCCGTTGAAGTAGACCCTGGCCCCGTCGCAGCCCCTTAAATTGCTGAACATGTAGCAGCCGCCGGATTTGAAGGTCGCCGACTTGACGAGATCGATGGTCACGTACGCTTTCCGCAGCTCGAAATACGAGCCGCTGCCTGGAAATGAACAAGGGCTTGTAATCGCGGAGATAAAAGAGAAACTTTAGATTTTTTTACCGTTGGAGATTATTTCGACTCCGTCGAGGGCCATCGATATGTGATTGCTCATCGGACTCCATAGTTCCTCGCAAATCTCGTAGCCTATGCAGGTGTCTCGCGTCGAGATGACGGCGTCGCCGAACGGCACTGTCGTCTGGCTCGTTATTTGCACGATCATTCGCGGCAGGAAATAGTCCTCCACGGTTTTTTCCTTTTTTCCCACGAAAACACACAGACTAGCGTGAAAATTGGTAAATTTTTGGATGGTGATTTGTAAAAGTTTCCATCTTTCTTTTTTTCAACAATCACCTTTTGTACGCGCACGGGCACTATAGTCAACGAAACAATTGCTTCGGCTTTTATAACCTTCAGTCATGGAAAGATACAATTTTGATTGCCACCCTCTAATATTTCAGTATTAATAGTTTCAAAAGTGACACTTTTTAACATCGCCGATACATTGCGAATATCAAGCTTTACCGATCATGCATTTAAACCTCTGAAAACTATCGAACAAAAAAATCGTAAAATCAAGACTTCCCAATAAACCGTTTATTCGTTGTTCATTCGACAATCCATTATGCAGTCGCTAAAAACACGCAAGAAATTCCAATAACCCGAAGTTAATTAATTTATACTAACCGAATTAACCCGTTTAACCTGCATTTTTAACAATTCGCGCGTATACCGAATATTGCCTAACCTTCCGTAAGCGAACCGACAATTTCGTTGTATACGAAGATCATGTAAAAGGCCAAATAGAAAAGTAAGAAAAAAAGAAAGAATACCTTCGTCCAAGGTGAGAACCACCTGGACTCGCGATAATTGCCGTCTTCGCAGAGCTGCATTTTCGGCCTGATGAGGAGGATTCGGCGATTGAGAAAGGCGACGCGGCAGTTGTAGGTGACGTTCTTGTGCATCACCGGCATACCGACGTCGACGAGGATATCCGTGCAATCCGGGGACTTGAGGAGCGAGGCGACGACCTCCCAGCAGTGGAGCAGCGTGTCCGACTCGTAAAAGTGGTCCTCGCAGCTGTAGCCCCTGCGAGGCGCAACCACGCACAGGTGTTCAAGTGAGTCAATATCCCTCGGGCAGGCGGCAAGGCCGTTCTCATACTCACGAGACCTCGAGCTCCGGGCCGCTTCTGTAGGTAGCCCCGGCTTCCTTAGCGAGCTGTATGCTCTGGTATATCCTCCGGCAGTTGCCCTCGAAGTCCATGGCCCATTGGTTGAGGGTGCAAACCGCGAGCGTAGCCGTCCGACCCATTTTCCAGGCTCGATTTAGAGCGCGCGAGCTCTCTGCAAGCAGGCGGAAAAACGGATAGATAAGAGCTCCAGTCCCTAGCTCTCGGCTTTGGACTCTCGGCAGGATTTGTGGAAGGGGACGTGCTTAGAACACAGACACACACGCACACAGGACTACGGCTAGACTGGTGCTGCTTGATTGATCAATATTGCCTTAACGCTTCCCTAGCAGCTGCAGCACACGCTATTCCCTTTCAATTTGTATGCCGGCACGGCTCAGGGCCTACTGCCACTGCCGCTTTTCGCACCGAACGGCTTTAACTCGCGGACGGATTGAGGCTGATTATTATACTCGAGCGGTGTAGCGGCCCCCAAGCGCCTCATGAAGGATTAAGCGCGCCAAGTTATAACTGTTCCCTCTACTCGGCTTATAGGCTATTTATACGGCTGTGCTAATTTTTCTCTTTCTCACCCATAACATTGCCTTGTGAACTTCGTTAAGAAAAAGAATTGCTAGCTTGCAACCCGACCCGATTGTTAGTTAGTTTCAAGTCAATTTCTGCTAACCACCTATCGCGGCTCTAAATTTACCTAAAATTCTACATTTTGCTCAAATTCCTCTGGTGTAACCAATGCATCGCACTTTTTCCCCCCAGTTCATTCAAACTTTCATCTGTAAATCATTGCAAATTCTCGTCGTTTAATACCGTCAAAGCCCACAATCTCGATCTGCACGAACTTTGATAAGAGAGCTCGCGAAGCTAAATCGAGCGAGAAAAAAAACTAAAACAAAAAGGGTCCCTCTCCCTTACTCAAAAAAAAAAAGGAAAAAAAGAAAATCAAGTCGAAATCAGAGAATCGTCGGAGAGTGATAGCGAGAAGGGGGAGGAAAAAAAATAGCGCGCATCCACGCGAGTTCGGTATAGAGGGATCGATGCCGGAATTTCTGGCGCGAGCTCAAGCGCTCTTATCGCCCTGTCAGCGTGCGCGCATCTCCGGCGGAGCGCCGAAGAGCCCCGGGGGCTCGCGGCCGGTGCAGCGCCGCGAGAGGTCGATAGGCCCGGAGCGGCGTTGTCAAGGAGGCCGGAAACGCTCCGGGCGCGAAGAAGCCGCCGCCTCGGCAGCCCCTCAGTCTTGCCCGGGCGGCGCGGGTTGAACGTACGCTATCGCTGTACTACTATGCGCCTCTCCGCTACGATCGTCGGTCAGGTTTTCCGGGAGGCTCGTGCTGCTCATGCATGCTAGCGGCCCCATGTCGTGCCTTTGTAAGTCGTAGGCAATTGAATTTTATCGCGCCATTAATTATTTAACGCTGGGATATTTTTATTTTAAAAAGTCGGCGACTGATTTTAAATATTAATTACTGATAACGTAAAATTAGTAAAAAAATAATGTAAAAATATAATTATAGTCCTATAACGATTACAATTTAATAACTAACAGCGTTTATTTGAATTAGGTAGAAAAAGCGGCCGCGAAGTCGAAGAATGAAAGTTTACGAAAACACGAGCTAAACAGCCGAGAGTTTCACCGTGGCATTCAATTTCAAGAGCCGCTTATCGTCAATGAAATAATGACAATGTGGAACGACAATGTTACAAGCGAATTCGCAGTCAGAACTGCTTGGCAAGCTGACGCCGAGAAATGGAGTTCATCTTGAACAGCAAAGTGAAAGACCTGCAGGCTGCTTTGTTTCCCGTACAACCGATTCCCGGTGAATATACAAATTTCTTTGCTTTTTTTTTCGTTTTTTAATAACATTTTTTCCCCTGCATATTGGATAACAATAATCGCGTAAAACTCAGGCATCGACGTTGCAGGTAACACGGTAGAAAGGAATAATCCGGTGGAAGGTTGGAGAGGAAAACTAGATTCCGTGCTATCCTTGACCTCGGGATTAGCCAGATGTCGCGAGATCAGGGAGAACTTTGAGTCGCTGCTAATCGATCCCCATCTTTTTGGATTAGATTCAATAATACAGGAAGCACGATGGCCTACGGAATGCCAAGTAATGCGCCCAGCAAATCCTTTTTAATACAGATTTATGAGAAGGTGTTTTTCTTTCTTTTTTTTTCAATTATTCTTACAGGTATTGCCAGAAAGAGTCCGGCACTTGGACTGTGCTCCAGCGGATCCGGAGCCGTTTTACGTTCCCACGGGAAAAGAGCCGCAGCCAAAACCGGTCGGCGACGAGCTGGGGAAATTAATGTTTCTCTACTGTCCCATAGGAGCCACAAATTACGTAAATAAGCAGCAATAAGTATTTATCCTTGCTCGTTAAAGCCCGATCGCGCTACAAATTAAAAAAAAAACCAAGATGAAAAAAATAAATAAAGGTAAAACAATTTACTTGGAAGCTTCGTGTCGAGGAAAATTCGATAAGTGGTAGCGGTAATAAAACCCAATAGCTTGCTCGAGCCTCGGTATTTCGCGTGTCAAAGCGACAATTACCCCGATAAGAGTTGGCTTAGCCCCAAGAGACGGAGAAAAAAAAGAAAGAGAACTCGATAAACATTGCTCGCGATAAGTCAGCCTAAGCAATGCATTGCAGTTCAGCAGGTCGTGCATTGGCGGCGGCGTGTGCGTGCCCCGACTCGATCCGGAGGATGACAGTCTCGCCGTGCCGAACCTGCACTTCGAGTCGAGGTTCGAGTCGGGCAACCTCGGCAAGGTCATCAAGATCTCCGACACCTACTATCAGCTCCATCTGCGTAAGGATCTTTACACCCAGCGGCACACCCAGTGGTACTACTTCCGCATCTCGAACACGAAAAGCGGCGTAATGTACAGGTGAACGGACTTTACGCGCGTCTATATGAGCCAATTCGCAGCTAGCCATTAATCATCCTCTTTGTAGATTGTCCATTGTGAATCTCTGCAAGGAGGACAGCCTCTACAACGAGGGCCTCAAGCCCCTGCTCTACTCCACCAAGGACGCGAGTTCAAAGTCCATCGGCTGGCGGAGATGCGGGGAGAACATCAGCTACTACAAAAACGATACGGCGTAAGGAGCCTGAGATACATTGACGAAAATCTGATAATTGACTTATTACGAGATTTCGGTGAATTATTGCTTCGACAGGGACGAGGACAAGGAGAAACACACGCTGACGTTCAACCTCTACTTTCCCCACGACAACGATACGGTCTACCTGGCGCACTGCTATCCCTACACCTACACTGATCTGCAGGTGAAGTTAAACAAAAAAGACCACAAGTTTGTGTAGAAGGTGAGAGACTGACGGCTGGAATTTTTTCAGGAATACTTGGGCAAAATCGTCAACGATCCGGTCAAGACGCGCTTCACCAAGCTGCGACTGCTATGCCGCAGTCTAGCCGGCAACCAGGTTTATTATCTAACGATAACCTCACCGCCAGCGAACGACGAGGCACGACGGAAGAAGGGAGTCGTGATCACTGCCCGTGTCCATCCGGGCGAGACGCCCTCCAGCTGGATAATGAAGGGCATCATCGACTTCCTAACCGGCGATTCCAATCAAGCCAAGGTAAATGCAAATAATTGCAATCACACTCATCTCGAAATTTTCTTTATCTTTGAAATTTGAATGTTCGTCCGATCAGGAGCTGCGCGAGCGTTTCATCTTCAAGCTGGTGCCGATGCTGAATCCGGACGGCGTGATAGTGGGGAACAATCGCTGCTCGTTATCGGGCAAGGACCTGAACCGCCAGTACCGCACGGTAATGCGCGAGAGCTATCCATCGGTCTGGCACACGAAGCTGATGATCCGCCGGCTGATGGAGGAGTGCGGCATCGCCATGTACTGCGACCTCCACGCCCACTCGCGCAAGCACAACATCTTCATCTACGGCTGCGAGAGCAAACGAGCCGGCTGCCCTAGTAAGCTCGCCGAGCAGGTCTTCCCGCTGATGCTGCACAAGAACGCCGCGGACAAGGTCGGCAGTTAGCCAGCTGTACTCTCCTGGCCATTCTTAACCATCTCTCCTGCCTTTTGCAGTTCTCCTTCGAGGATTGCAAGTTCCACATACAGAAGGGCAAGGAGGGCACCGGCCGCGTCGTCGTTTGGCTCATGGGCATTCAGAACAGCTACACCATGGAGGCGTCGCTTGGCGGCTCGATGCTTGGCTCGAGGAACGGCACCCACTTCTCCACCCAGGATTACGAGCAGATCGGCAAGTCCTTTTGCGAGACCCTCCTCGACTTCTCCGACGAGGATCCCAATAAAGTTAGTAAGCCAGTCTTAACCAATCTCCTTCAGCTTCGCATTCAAATCGATTGATTTCAGGAGAAACTGAGGAACAAGATCATATCGAGGCTGACTAACAAGGGATCGAGTGCCGATGAGCCGACCAACATCGACCTCACCGATTACTCAAGGTGAGCGGGCAGTTTTCTCTTTCGAAAACGTTTGAAAGGGTGCTGATTTTGTTTGGGTTTCTTTACAGCGACGAAGGCGATACATCCGCCAGTTCATCGGAGGAGGAAAACGAGGAACTGGGTAGAGGCTTGAGCTCGTGCGTTGAGGACAGTCGTTACTTGTGCGTGCCCCCGCCTTCCCCGATGCTGTTGAAACCTGCGACCGCAGAGTTTTTTCCAAAAATCAAAAAGCCAAAATGTAGTTTACCAAAAGTCACTCTGCGCAAGAAAGTCGTAAGTAATCGGCAAATGATTAATTTAAAAAACGGAATGTTTATAAAATGGAAAATTAGTTTGAAGATTAAAATGACGTTTTTCTTTTTATCGATAATTCAATAAGGGGGACAGAAAGACTATGGATTTGCCCACGACTAGTCCCGGAAGCGATTTGTGCGATTTGACCGATTCGGCAGACGAGAATTACGTTGCTTCTGCCTCCGAGCTGAGGAGTAAAAGTTCCGACGACGAAGCTAGATACACAGAGGGTGAGCTTCAACTGAAAACAAAGACTGTCTCGAATCTACCTTCAATTGTGAGACCTCGAAGTCTTTCACTAGGTGAGGACATATCGTCGGAATTAGCCAGGAAAACTAAAAGGAGATTGCGCCGTCAACGACTGCCAAGGTTTGTTTTATCTTGTATCAATGATCACTGTATATTCTGCTCCTTGCATTTGCATAAGTTTTGTTCTTATAGACCTCTTAGAAATTTATCACCAGTAGCAAAGAACGGTCAAAATGTGCAAATGAAGTTGATATCTTTGAGAAGGCAGATTTGGATGGGAGTAAATGATGAATTGAACATTGATATGCCATTAGTAAATAACATTCCCTTGAGCCGAGGAATTTCAAAAATGGCAATGGAGTGTCAAGATAACGATGCTCTTTTAGAGTAAAGATTTACATTATATAATAACAATTTTTTTAAACTCATAATAACAATTAAAATTTTACTTTTATATTTCCATTTTCAGATCATGTTCAAGAAAATTAGAAGAAATAGCAAACAATAAAAGTGATATTAAAAAGTCAAAAAAAAAATTACTTAAAAAATCAGCAAAAATTTTAGAAATTCCTCCTGTGATAAATATATTAGAACAAGATATTCAAAATAAAAGGAAGAAAAAATTCAAAGGAAAAAGACCAAGGACAGTTAAGTCAAGTATCGAACCAATAGAAAGTAATGTAATACTTGTACCCTCTAATAAACTGGATTCCTTAAAGTTATTTGGAACGGCAAAGCTTCCTAAAGTTCAGGCAAAAATTAAATCCAGAAGAAAGCAAACTAAAACAATAGCAATGCCAGCTATAAAATCAAAAACTAAGCTTCCTTTTGATAATGTTGAAGATAGTTCAAGTTCTGAAAATTCTCCACTGGTTCAGCGTAAAAGCATTAAAAAGAAGAGCAATACAGCAATAGAAAAGAAACGTTCACAGAGTGCTATGGTTATTAAAAAAAGTTCAAAATAATTTATTCATGTACCAACTGCCATATCATTAATTCAGCACTGCCAGTTAACAATTATGCAATTAGTCATAGCACTCAAATAACTGTGACTTGTTCATATCGCTAAAGATTTGTATCAAAAAATTACTAAAAAAAAAGTAACTACATTTGGGTTGTGATGTCTTTATCCACATAACCTACAAATATAAACATTATTTTGAGGAGTATATTTATAACATGTAGAATACGATTTTCTATGCTCTGTACGGCAAATAGTTGAATAACGATTACTTGTTAAAGCAAAGTTGATTTTCACTTTCTGCCTCGGCAGTGTTTTGTATGAAGTAATAATAATAAAAAGCGAAGGTTAAGAAAAAAGTTTTATTTTTTATGTTAAAATACCTTGATTATTGGCGAAGCAACGATGACAGGTTGAACTTCTTCTCAATTTTCTTGATAAACAATGACGTATCGGCTAATTATAATTTGTACATTGATAACACTTGCAGTAATAATTACGTAAAGAGAAAAAAAGTACCGGAAAAAAATTCAATTGAATCGCCGCCATACTAATTTCGACGACATCTGCAGGCCTATCGTGGAAATAAAGTGACGGAAAAAGGCGCACAAGTTCAAAATTCAATAGCGACTCGCTGGCTGATTAATACCTACATCATTAATTTATTGAAAAAAAAACAAAAATAAAAAATTTTAAGAACATCATTTACAATGTTTCGTACCGTTTAAAATATATTATTCAGATTATCAATAATATAATTTTTGCTGCACAAATCTAGCGAGGGTAATTTCGCAAATTTGCAAGTAGTAAAAGGCAAAATTTTTACGATCATGTCAGACAATCTCGTGATCGCATTGGCAAAAGAATTTTTCTACGCGGGTTTTTTTTTTATTTCACAGATCGTATCAAAGTTGGCACGTTATACGCTGTATAAGACGATATGCGTGGAAGACACCGGGGTCAACTCACTTTGACCTGGATATCCGGCCATTGTATGCAACGCTCGTTTTTTTTTCCCACGAGACGTTGAGAACTATGAAAACGACGCAACGCTATGTGCCTACCAATGATTTCATTACAACTCACGTATCGTGTACTTTGGATTTTTACGTTCTTTTATACCCGATTATATTATTTTGTTTGATTACATTGTAGAAATACAATAAGACATATATGCACAAAGAATCATATGTGAATTAAACCCTTTATTCCATGCCGATAACGTATTGGTTACTAAATTTATACATTTTTCTTATCAAGTTTGTGTGTGGCTCGAAAAAAATGCAGTTTAAGGAAAATTTCATAAGAATGTTCTTTGAACTGCATACGTTGATTTAAATTAAACGTTTAAATGGAAAGCCAACTTATTTTATTCGCGAGGTTGAACGGATCGTTAGCTTCAATTTTCTTATTAATCATTTATTTACCACGTAATCGCTGTAGCTTTTCTTTATTCATAATAGTTCTAAATCATTTATTCTTTCTCTAATAGGCTACGTCAATTCGCGAGTATACATAACTTGTGCATTATGATACAAGTAGAAAGCTTCGTTATTCATAATTAATCGGTTATTTGCGTCATTTACAACAATAGTTTCCTCCCACTACCCTAAATAAAAAAAAAACGTTGCCAAGAAACGAGATGATGCCAATCAAAAGAATCCATTATACCTCCCATCGACTATACACATAACTCCCCCAAACCATCAAAATCCATTCTCGAATGCGGTAGACATTAGACCGCCCCGGGGTGGCAAGGCACACACGAACGTTCTTTCCACTGCGGTCAAATCGAGCCCCCATCGAACGCCCAGAGCCGTCGACATATCGCAGCCTACGGGAGAGCAATAATAAGGGGACGTAGCGGTATGACGCCGGGGCCTGGGTACCTACACGATATCCAGCTGGGCGAAGCGTGCGCGCGCCTCCGTCCGTCTGTACTGTACACACACACGTACATGTGTACGTATAGATGCGCGGGCTAGGGAGTGCGACTCCCGGCAGCTCCTGGCCGCCTGATACCGGCGCAGTCGCATATGCAGAGGGAGTCGCGACGGAGATTAGAATTAGATGTCGCTCGCTCGGCCGGCCGCAACGCAGCGTCTCGCTCCCTCCAAAGCCCCCGAGCCGACGCTCCCGGCCATAGAGCTTTCACTTGCAAGGGCGTAGCCGTGCCGGGGCTTTCAACCTCGCTACCGCCTGACCTCGCCTCGCTTTCTCTCTCTCTTTCACTCTCGCCTACCACCGATCACCGGCTTTTTCTACTTGCGCGCTTTCGAGCTTTCAGCGTTAACTCGGGGGTTTAGCACGGGCTTTTAACAGCCGATAATGTAATTCATTTTTTTTCCCTTTTTTCTCTTTTATTTGTAACAGTATTTTATTATTAAAGAGATGAACTACTCGTTTTCAGAATTTTTACTTAAACTTTTGAAAATGGATGCAACAAGTTTAGAAATGTAGTGTTTGTCATTAGGAATTTTTTTTGCTACCTAGTTGATTAAGCATATTTAGGCATCGATCTTCAAATCGCTCAAGACTTTGCCATTTAGACAGAAATAAAATAATGAATTCATTGATTTATTGGATATGAAGCGCTAAAAATCCTCGGGAAAATCCTGGAAACTGTACGAATGTGGCATTAGCGGTGGGGAGAAAAATCCCCAACGCAGCGGGCAGGTTTCCCAGGCTTGTGGAAAGCCGAGAGCGCGGCGTGCATCTCCGGGCATCGTCGTTGTCGCAGGCGCAGCACACAGGCACACACTCCCGCACGGCACACATGGCGGCCCGCCGTGCGCGCGTTTTCCAATAATAGCCCGCACGCAGGCGCGGGGGAGGGCTCATGCAGCCGTCGTCGTCGTCGTTGTCGGGAGCGGGAGGAGGGGGGGACCGACGTGTCGGTTAGTCCGTCGACGGAGCAGAGGGTTTCGGCCGCATCCGCCGAGCTATGCTTTCCTAGTACGCAAAGTTGCCCGACGGCGAGCTTCGTCGCCAAGGTGACGCGGCCTCAAGAGCTTGCAAGCCCGGCCCAGCTCCCCTTACGCTTTTCCATCCTGATAGACGCGCATACGCGCCGCGACTCGTGCCCCGGACCAGACCACTTTCACTTTCGTTCGCCCCCTACGCGACTGAGCTTTCCACCGTTGGAAAAGCCCACTGGCGTAGGCAGTAAGCTTTTCCAGAGGGGCTGCTGCTAAGTAGCTCGCTGCCGCCGAGCTTGCGGAATGCGCGCGACCTCAGCTCAAATCCAACTCGTTCACTACGTTCTTTTTTTTATGGATTACCGCGTTAAAATTTTTATGATGCAAAACTGAATAAAAAATTGAAAGTCATAGAAATGCATAGAATAACGTATTACTTTAAATTTAAATGCCCATATATAGCTTCTATAGCGCACATTAAAAGTTTGTGCTCAAAGAAAAACTTGGAAAGAAAAAGTGTTAACGCTTACAAAATTTTTTGTCCCCATTTTCCTGAAATATCTTGTATAAACGCTTTCCTGAAATTCATCAAATTTTTCGACGTTGCTATTGAGAAAATATATTTAATAGAATAATGCCACACAGACAAGCAGAAATGTCCTTATCGTGAACTTGAACAGCAACTAAAATGCATAGCCAAAAAAAAAAAAAACGAAAAAGGAAAAAAAAAGAACCGCAAGGTGCAAGTGCAAGCCTGCTTTCTTCTTCTAGCCGCTGAATCAAGAGAGAGCCGTGAGAATGGCAGAGCCGACGTTTGGACGTAAAACTCGAGCGACATTGTTTGTAAATCGTGGAGCAAACAGTGGTTCACAGTGTATTCACGTGTCGATGACTTGTCAGCATTCCCTGTGCCTACCTGCTCTTTTTCTCTCTCGTCAGCTTTGGAATTATTAATTACCGCATCATCGATACATTCCGTTGTTGCTTTTCTTCTGCTGTCCATATTACCTTAACTCGATCAAGCGTTTTGGGCCAAATCAGCCAATGCGCCCGATTTTTTTATGCTTGTTTACCTTTTGCGAATGTCACCCAGCTGTCTTGTTTTTGTTGCGCAAACCGTTCTACCAGTCTGCTCGACTTATTTTCAAAATAAGCGCAGATTTGGCAAGTAAAGAAAGTTTTCTTTCATTGGAGAAAGTTGAAAAATGTAATATTCCTCAATGAACTTTTTTTTCATTTTATTGTTTATGGTATTGCTATTAATTATTGTATTATCATTTAATAAAGTATAATGCATTTATAGTAATAATACGTATGCTTGAAAATTTCATCATACTAGTGTGTTTGTAGGAAAAGTTGCCTATTGTAAGTTAAAGCATTGAGAATCGGTAGAAGTAAATTAAAAAAACGACGCATGACAAGTTGTTTATGACTTCATTAATTCCAGATAGCGTTCGAAAAGAAAAATCATTTAAATGATTTGATTGAGAAAGTAATCAAATAATTATTTGTTTGAAGCATTAACTGACCAACAATGTCAACCATCCTAAATTTCAAAGTAGCCGAAACAGTCGCCTAAGCACTTTCGACAAAACTGTAGTCAATTCTGCACGCGTAAAATTTGAAAATGTTGAGTGAAAAGTAGGATAAAGCCAACGAAGCGAAAAATGTCAAAAAATTAGAGAAGAAAAGGTAATTTTCCGGGTAGAAAAGAATGACGCGCTAAGCCGGCGGAGCTACGTGACTGCTTTTCGGCGGATTGAATGAAAAATTTGCCGAGTAACACGAGGGCAGCCGGGGCCGCGGGGCCCGATTAGCGATTCTAATGCGTCTATCAGGGGCCCCGCGCGACGGCCCTCCCACCACGCAGCAGCTTTACGCCCGGCGGTTATAAAAGTATCGATGCGACCGGGCCCCAGTCAGTTTGGTGGTGGCTCGTCGGCTGAGCCGTTATACTTTGTGTGAGCCTCAACGTAAGTGTTGCACTTAAGACGTCAGTGATATTCATATCCCAATACAGTGATTGCGCCTCCGTTGGACCAGCATCCCCCTGCGTCTTCCTCTCTTTTTACGAGTATACGAGTGTTCCATCCGACGATTTTGGTGCTTGCACGGTTATTCGCTATTTTTCGGAGTGAGAGCCCCGGTATATAGCCAATCGATGTGTGATCGTCAGTTTGCCTATTGACTCAGCGCTCGCAGTCAGTCGCTTTTCAAACGGAAAATTTTCTGTTTGAAAAGCCTTTCTAGCGAGGCTCCGATTGACCAAACTTTATTGTAGCGAATCTCCGAAATTCCGAAAAGTTCGATTAATAGCGCACGCAGGCGTGTGTTTGTAAACACGCGATCGCTCCGAGTTTGAAAAGAAAGCCCACCCGATGACAAGTTGATCGGTCGCTTTTCCAAAATAGAAACACACACACGTATACACATAGACAGGCGAGTAACGTATTGACCTAAAATTGCGAATCGAGCAGCATTGGCATGTAACAGACGAGCCCGGGCCCGAGTACTAGAGTCACGACGTAACGCTGAAACCGCTGAAACCGGGCGTCCAGTCCATTCTCCCCCCGATTAGTCGGCGAGTCGCGCGTAACAGAGCCGATAGGGAGAAGGAGCTGCCGCAATCGTGGCCTCTGCGGCCAGACACAAACCCGGAAGCCAACTGACCTAATTGTTGCAGAAATCGAGTAAACTAGAGCAAGAGAGATGTCGGCAGCCGGTCCGGAAATCGTCGCCGGCTCGGTGGCCGCGGCCTCGGCCAGCGGCTTCTCCGCCACCACCGTCTTCTTCACCCTCCTCGTGCCGGCCGTCCTCCTTTACTGGGTCTACTTCAGGATCTCCAGGCGCCACATGATCGAGCTGGCCGATAAAATTCCTGGACCCAAGGGCTGGCCACTATTCGGCAACGCGCTCGAGCTTCTCGGCTCCCCCGACAGTAAGTGCCACCTCATTTTTCTCATCTTCTCTTTACCTTACCTTTATGTTATGCTTATTATCTATCCTTTACAGCAATCTTCCGTAACACATACAAGAGATCGTTCGAGTTCGACCAGGTCGTCAAGTTTTGGATTGGACCGAAACTCATCGTTTTTTTGATCGACCCGCGCGACATTGAGGTGATTCTCTCGAGTCACGTGTACATCGACAAAGCCACTGAGTACAGGTTCTTCCAGCCTTGGCTTGGAAATGGTCTCCTCATCTCAACTGGTAAGTAGCTTTCCTATACCTTCCGTTCGTGCATTTCAAATGTCAAATTTCTACGTGTAAAAAGATTTCGAAAACACGTGCCGATCCAAAGCTGATTATCCAACGCGAGTAACTAATTTATTTCGCTCTCTCTCCCTCGCAGCTGACAATTAAACATTCGATATACTTAATAGCGCGAGGGTAACGATGATAATTAGCATGGCGCACTCGTGGCCCCCCGCTTATGTCAGCTCGGTGCGCGACATTACGCCACACTGAAATGACAACAAAATTCCAGCAGTAGCTCTCGGTGTAACTGCGCGCGGGTCTACGCCTCTCCTCTACGGGCTATCCGGAATAAGCGAACGAGTTGGGCGATTACGTTGTCGCCGGGCGTAATTTTGCCAGCGCGAGCCGGCTATACCGGGAGCAGGAAAACCGAGTGCTTTCTCCCGCGAGTCTGTGACCCGTTCGACGCGCCTCAACCTGCTATTATGATGAGAAGTCGTTTTTTCTTCTTTACTTTCTAGACTAAGTTAGCCTCGCTCTCCCGTGGAAATTTACATTTTGCTTCTCGCGCCTTCTATCCGCTCTGATATGATTTTGTTAGCAACGAAATTTTCCAGTGGAATATCGCTAGCGATTGACTACAGCTTAAATCGTTAAACAGCCAATAATACCTATGGTAATAGCGTGCTTTATTCACAAAATCTCACTGATTAGTTAATCGCGACATTAACTCGAAAGTCAAAAAGAAAATAATATACCAGACGAAAGGAAAAACAGACATATTAAAATTCATCGTGGGACCGATTTAAAATGCACCAAAGTCAGGCCGGCGTCGCCGACGCGCATGCATTTAGCTCGAGCCGCATTTTAATGCGGCCATTGTTCGATCGTCCGAGTGTATTCCTCAAATTCAAGCAACGCGCATAATCGCCGTCGAGTCGAGAAGCCAAGCTTTTCCCTTTGTCCAGAGAGGTCAGGCGCACCTACTTAGCATGCTTGTGTATAACTGAAAAAGCAAACGACTGACCCGCAGGTCAGAAATGGCGCGCCCATCGCAAACTCATCGCCCCGACCTTCCACTTGAACGTACTCAAGAGCTTCATCGACCTGTTCAACGCGAACTCGCGCTCGGTCGTCGAGAGGATGCGCAAGGAGGACGGCAAGGAATTCGACGCCCACGACTACATGTCCGAGACGACCGTGGAGATCCTCCTGGAGACGGCGATGGGTGTGTCCAAGAGTACCCAGGACAAAAGCGGCTTCGAGTACGCCATGGCCGTCATGAAGTGAGTCTTGCTCTCTCGTTATTTTCCAATGGATCCGTAGCTAACGAGTGTGCTTTAATCAGGATGTCCACCATCCTTCATCTGCGCCACACCCGCCCATGGCTCCGACCTGACTGGCTCTTCAACTTGACCAAGTACGGCAAGCAGCAGATCCAACTGCTCGACATCATCCACGGTCTGACCAAGAAAGTCATCGCCAAGAAGAAGGAAGATTACAAGAGCGGAAAGCGCAACTTTGTCGACACCAGCAAAGACTCCACCAAGGTACCTGCCTTAATTCCTTATTATTCTTTTCCCTTATTTCTTCCGTTTTTTCACGCGTTTCTTCGCTTTTAGAGTACGACCTCGGTCGAGGGATTGTCCTTCGGTCAATCAGCTGGTCTGAAGGACGATTTGGACGTCGATGACAACGACGTCGGTGAGAAGAAGAGACAGGCTTTCCTCGACCTCTTGGTCGAAGCCAGCCAGAACGGAGTCGTGCTGACCGACGATGAAGTCAGGGAGCAGGTCAACACCATCATGTTCGAGGTATCGTACTTATTTGATTTTCCTCGATAAACAAACTATACGCGGAAGAATTTATCGGGAGGTTGTCGGCGCAGGGCCACGACACCACAGCCGCCGGATCCAGCTTCTTCCTGTCGATGATGGGCTGCCACCCGGACATCCAGGAGAAGGTCATCCAAGAGCTCGACCAGATCTTCGGTGACAGCGACAGGCCGGCCACCTTCCAGGACACCCTTGAAATGAAATACCTCGAGAGGTGCCTCATGGAGACTCTGCGCATGTACCCACCGGTACCCATCATTGCCCGTGAAATCAAGACGGACTTGAAACTCGGTAAGCCGCACACAGCCACTCTTATCCAGCCACGATACTTTCGAGACACATTTGCTAAACGACAATATACCACGTGTCATCAGCATCCGGAGACTACACCATCCCCGCCGGCTGCACCGTCGTCGTCGCGACGATCAAGCTCCACCGCCAGCCGCACATCTACCCGAACCCCGACGTCTTCAACCCGGACAACTTCTTGCCGGAGAAGACGGCGAACCGCCACTACTATGCCTTCGTGCCGTTCTCCGCCGGGCCGCGCTCCTGCGTCGGCCGCAAGTACGCCATGCTCAAGCTCAAGATCCTCCTCTCGACCATCCTGAGGAACTTCCGCGTGAGGTCGACCGTCAAGGAGGAGGACTTCAGGCTCCAGGCCGACATCATCCTCAAGCGCGCCGAGGGCTTCAAGGTCAAGCTCGAGCCGAGAAAGTCCGGAGACACGCTGGTCAAGGCCGCCGCGTAGATTGCCAGCCGAGTGCCCTCCGCGACGCTCTTTCTCATCCCCCACCCCCCCACACACAAACACATCCACCCTACGAGGAAGGCTTAGGATAATTAGCTGGCTACTTATTAATTTTATTATTTCTCTTTACTTCCTGCAAGCTGCTCGGGATAGCGCGCTAGTTGTGTTGTTCGATTGTCTGTAAGGAACGCACTTGTCGGGAGAGCAGGCACGATTCGATTGTTCATTACGCGTGTGCTTATCGCTCGTTTAAGCATCCTTTTATTTCCGTGTTTTTTTGTTGTTGTTGTCTTGTCTCCTCCTCTCTTTGCTTTGTCCCCGTTTTTTTGTCGTAACTTTTTTAACGCTTGCAAATCGTTCTAGCGCGCGAGTAAAAGAGGAAGGGAGAGAGAGAGAGAGAGAGAGCTCGTTGGAATAAAAAATCTCGGCGTTGTTATGCATTGTTTTCAAAAAGTGAAAATTTTACGAGAAGTAAAATTTGTAAAATACCAATGAATAAATAAAGAACGAGAAAAGTTAGGAAAACGCGCGTCGTTCGCGTTATTATTAAATGTTAAATGTTTGATAACGATATAGGTTCATCATGATTTGTAAAATTGTTAACCGGTATTTAGATGTCGTACAATAAATTATGCCGTGACCTTGCTGCAAAACACTGTGACCGGCGTCTTATTATTTACCCCCCCCCCCCTCTTTCCCACCCCTTCCCTTAAGCTATTGTAAATATAGTTATGTTTGTTATGCAAACGAATTCAGCATTGTCAACAAAACCGCTAAGAATGGCACTGTTATTTCAGCGAGCTGTTCTTGTATTATGGTTAACAGTACAGAATAACACAAAACTGCAAGTGGATTAATCTACTGATATTTTCAAATTTTTGCCAATATTCGCGCGCAAAGAGTCGCAGTGTTAAGCAATAAAACTAACAAGGTAAAATTTAACCTAACCGAAAATAACCAAAGATACTAATCTTAAAATTTTACAACGAAGAAAATTCGGTATAAAAAATGTCGGTGACAACGTCGCAATCGTCGGTCGAGCGCATGAAAACCTTGGCCACAGCGCGACTCCACGAATTGCCAAAGGTGAAGGAGACCTTCAAGGAAAAACTGCCGAATCTGAATGCCAACGATATAAGAAGGTTAATCGAGAGACCTCTCGATCCTGAACACATAGTCGGTTAAAACAGATTGTTATAAACTCTTATTCCATTGCCGATGATAAAGGTTCAAACGGCCGTACAGAGAGGTGGTACTGTTGGAATTGCGAGAGGAGGGCCGCCGGGAGGCAGCGGAGTACATGCAATTTTTGTTCGAGATCGACGAGGAGACGCGAAGCGCAGCCGGACCAGACAGCCTCATCTGGAACCAGACCTGGCTGAAGGACAACCGCAATCTCATTGAATCCCTCCGCGAAGTGCTGACCGTAGTCTTCGATCGTCAAAGTAATTGTCGAAATAGATTAAAGCAGAGCAAAAAAGAGATGGGACGAAGGAAAATGGTCGTTTTCAAGCACCAGCCAAGAGGAGGAGCGGCTCGATGATAAGCCTAGCGCTGTCGATCGAGGCCGGCAGCTGGAACTGGTGGTGGATCGCCGAGGCCCTTTACCGCAGCGCCTTCCACGTGGTCGAGGACGTGAAGGACGACGAGCGCGAGACGCTCAACGTCCTGCGCTACCTCTACGCGAGATTTCTCTTTTCGAAAAGTCGGTGCAGCTTCATTAATCGCTGGAATCGTTACTCATCGGCAAATCGGGCTTTCAGTGCGGAAAGCCAGGCACGCGCTGGAGTACGTGCGCCGGGCGCGCAGGGAGTCGCGCGACAAGCCCTGGCGAGTGCCCAGCGGCTTCGAGATCGAGCAGCAGGACCTCTACCACGAGAGCTGCGCCCTTATGCTCAGGGTCCTCGTGTGCGTGGCCGAGGAGGCGCGCGACGACGATCCCGAGCTCGCGGTCGACTCGTGCAAGCTCGCACTTAGCAGCGCCATCGACTGTAAATCTTTTTTTCTTTCTTTTTTTCTTTTTGTCGATTTGCTTTTTAATTCGGGGATTCCTGGCTAGCCGAACGCGAAGAACTGGTAGCAGAGGCCCATCTGGAGCTCGGCGAGAGCGAGGCAAGCGCGAGGAATTTCAAGAGCGCCATCGAACACTTGTACGAGAGCCTGGTCATGCTCGAGAAATTCGGCGATGCTGAGAGCATTTGTAGGGTCCACTCGAAGCTTGCCTTCGTTTTTCAAGTAGGATCTGCATGCTTATTGCTTTTGGCTCGTCTCGCAATTCGCTGTTAATTTGGAAGGCGATTTTTAGGAAATGGACGACGGAGAAAAGGTTTTGGAACATTTGCAAAAGTTTAAAGATGCCGCGACGAAATTTAATCTGCCATACAGGCTCGCAGAAGCTCATTACGTCACGGCGGAATATTATTTATCGCAGGCAAGTTTTAATCGTAAGCACAGGAGTAGCTTTTCGAAACGAAACTAAACAATTTGTCACGCAGGAGAATCCCGAGCAGGCAGTGCCAGATTTCGAATCTGCTTATGCCATATTTTCTCGACTCCGTGCTAGAACGGCTGCTAGTCGCGCCAGATGTTTATTGGGGATAGCGAAAGGTATTTTTCAAGATTAATAAAAATATCATACTCGTTAGAATAGGGAGAAAAATATTGGACGCGTTGACGTTTTTACTTTTTTTTTCTTTTATTACTGATTACATCAATTTACATAAAAATTCTATTTATTAAATTGTATTCAAATATTATTTTACAGTAATTTGATATCGATTTGATATAAAATAAACATTAGACCTTATTACTATGTAACAAACGTAAATGAAGGTGTACAATAATTCTTACAAAACAAACTGTGATTAAGTTTATAGTCGCGTATTCGATTTAAAGCAAAAGTTACGACATTGGCAAACTTATTGTAATCTAGTTGCAGTAATTGCGTGAAAGGTGTACGAATGTTCCTACGGGCACGCCTAGTACTTGCGAATATCCTTAAACATAACACTCACGCTTTTGTATATAAAAAATTGTTTTATTTATTTTAACGCCTTCAATAAGAATAACATAATGGCCGTAGAAAGAAGTGAATGTCGATTAACTTTTGTATGCTCAACAAGTTGACAATTTTTTATGATAATGAACAATGTTATCGATCCTAAGCTTGAACTTCTTTTTATTTCTCTCTAATTTCAAAGCAAACATAATCTTGCACACCTCGGAACACACGCCGAATAAAAAGAAATGATATGCTAACAAACAAAGCCGATACAATTCAACATTAAGATCAATAAATAAATTTTAGCATCGTATTATTTTGACGAAATTTATCGCCACGCGCCTAATAAATCTATTTACACACTTTCAACTTGCGCCGTGAAAAAGCTCCGTAACGTGACTGTACAGCTTCTCTGGCTTCGAAACTGACGCGCGCTTTTCACGTTTTACAATGTGACAGCGGATCTTATTTATATGTTTATCTATGTATTTCTCTTTTTCTCACTGTCAAGGCCAGCAATTGATGGAGAACTATCAATCCTTAATAAAACAAAGCATAGAGGGTGTTCAAGGCGCTCTGTTGAAAATTATTTTATGGAAGGATCGCGGCGAAGCCTTCGACTAAATTCCAGGAGCTACGGTAAGTTATTTTACCAGAATTACCAGTTTGCGTTTGACTTGTTCTTAAGCAAATTTTTGCTTTACATGTTTTTTTTTATAAGAAGCATTTTCACAGGTTTACTTTAGTTCAGATTTCATGTGAATATGTAGCTATATGCAAAGGTTTTTTTTTAATTACTAGACTATTTGTGGTCAAAAAATATCTTTTGTACTTGAATGCTTATGTTTTTATTTATCATAAATATTGAAATCAGTAACATTAGATAATATTTATTGGTCTAAATCTTTTTTTTTAATCCCTAACAATGTCTCTTGTTACATAGTATTACGCGTACACAAAATTAAATTTTCGTGCGAATTACATTAAAATAAAAAATCGAAATAATTCTTAAAAAAATGTTTTTTTTTTCTTATGGTAATAATACAGATGTAATATTTTGCAAAGTTTTTTTAAAGACTAATAAAGTTTAGAATATAGCAATCTAAACTAAAGAAATTCCTTGAAAATACACAGTGACAAAGTTGCGTACTTCATTCGTATAACGACTTTTTGTCTTATTTTGTCATCTTATATTACAAATAACCGCATCACTTACTTACGATGTTAATGTCTCGACTCTCTAAAGTGAACGTTACCGAAGAAGCCGGACTAATGTTAATTAATAATAACGCAATTGACGACGCGCATCTTCCCGGCTGGCATCTCTGGATGGACCGGGGGAGAAACCGCCCGCAGGGGAAAGCACACACGAGGGTCTCTCTCACTCGAAAATTTAATTTTCACCTCTCTCTTTCTCTCTTTTTCCTCGCATTCGATGTCGTGTGATCGGGTGTCGAAAAGTCCGCTACTAGGCTAATACAGCGGAAAATTCAAAGAAACTGCAAAATAAAGTATACGAAAATTAAGAAAAAAAATAAAATAGTATATAAATGATTATGACGTGATGAAATGAAAGTTTACAGTGCAAATGAAAATATTTCGTTACCATGAGACAATAATATTTAATTAGTTGTAAAAATTAGAAATTTTGAGGCACTTTGTCGAACGACGTCATAATGTTAGCTATCATTATGGTAAATGTTAAAAGTAAAAAAATTTGTGATATCTAAACTTAAGATTTAAAAAATAAAAAATTTGTCGAGAACGTAATAGAATAATATTCAGTTATTTAACTAAAAAAATCTTGTAGAGTAATGATACTAAATTTTTAGATAAAAAATAGTTATTACTTTTACTACTGTCATCAATTTTCGGACTTTTCGTCACGACGTTCAAATTTTACATTTACACGATTTATTTTTGAATATTTACAGAATAAATATTTTGTCAATGCACTAATCTCCAGTATCTAAATGCATACAGAAATTCGACGAGATATAAATGTCATCGCATGACGTAATTGGACCGGAGATACGCAGGTTTGTATAATATTTTATTATACAATTACTTTATCTCTAATTTTATTAAGTAAAAATAAGAAAAAAATCTACATAAGTTTTTTTGGTTATGTACATTTGTAATTGAAGCACAATTGAAAATGAATAACTGACGAAAAAAATTCTATTTGAAATTTAATTTTGCACAAAAACATGCAAATATTGAAGAAATTGTTTCTATTATCTACAGAAAATTTAAGTACATGATAATTTTATTCCTAATAACTTTAATACATGACTATTAAAGTTTAAATGCACTTCAATTACACTAATTACATTAAACTCTACGTATTGGTGAAAATATTGATTTATAGAATGATAGTGCTGAAACAAAAATTGAAGAATAAAAATATTGATAAAAAAATTGGATATAAGAAAGATAACTAAATAATGTTTCTAGATGTAGAAAACGAATGCAAATGTCAATGCCTTATAAATAATAGAATACTTGATAAGATAATGTAGATAAGCCATATAAATCAAACATTACAGACAAACTTATTGAAAAATTGATATGGCGTGATTATATTTACGTTAGAATGTACTATTAAAATAATTATAAAATGAAAACTAGTGATTAATTTAAAATTTGAATATTTAAAAACATAATAAAATTAAAAAAAAAAAATCAAAAATAAAAATCTAATAGATCAAATTTCATTTGACTCTGTGGACTAGCTTTTATAAAATTTACAAAATTATTCGTCGTAATATTCATCGCCAATTGGATCTAGCGAAGGCATATCTTGACTTTTACGAAGTTCTCTCGTTACATTTTCAACGGGTTCTGTTATAAGTTCCGATTCATCATCAGAAATCGGTTCTGTTTCTAACTCCAAACGTTTAGCAACGTCGTGAATTGATGAATTATAGTTCTCTGCCGGAATTCGATTTCCGACGCTATTGACTACATCTAGGCAATTACCGTTGCTCTCGACTTCAACCTCTTGAACGTCATCGTTCTGGGTTGGCTCATCATCGTCGTTCACCACCTCTTCGACTACATCAACATCTTGAATAATTTGACTCTCACCGACTACATTGTCAGCAGCTTTCTGCTTGCTGGACGACTTCCCGCTGATCTCCAGAATCTCCGTGCACTCGGCATCAGATATTTTAATTTCCAACTCCGAGTCCTTCGCCGAGACGTTGTTGTCCTTGTCCAAGCTGGCGTTTACCTCCTTCTCGCTCTCCTCGTCGCCGTCAGTCACCGATTCAGCAAACTCATCAACGACCTGCAGACCCTTGCGCTTCAGCAACTCTTCCAGACTCTGCTGGGCCAAGGCCTCCTCGTCCTCTGTGGTGTTCTCCTCCTCCTCGTTATTTTGCTCAGCAACATTGTTCGAACGTTTCTTTGGGTTTCCTTCATTGTTTTCTACGCATGGCTCTTCCGATGCGGTTACATTAATTTCGGTTATGGAATCCACCGTGTTTTCATCCATTTGAATATTATTTTGAGGGTTTACAATTTCCTCAATTTCGGAATCATCTTCTGGATGAGACTCGTCTTTTCCTGTGAGATCAATGTTCTCGCACTCCGTGCTAGCTGGACGCTCATCCGGTTCTGTGTCGTCAATTTCTGTTATTTCCACATCGTTCTCATCTTGACGCTGTTCAGCTTCTTTTTCAACGTCCACTACGTCTTTCGATGATTCGTCAATGTCCACAATTGGAGTCGCTTTTACGTACTCAATTTCTTCTTCTTTATCGTCATCTAGAGTTTCACATTCGATAATTTCAGGATCATCTCTCGGCGACTCATTGCGATTACTTTCATCTTTTTCAACATCAGATTGAACGTCACTTTCTTCTTCTACTATTCCCTTGTCATTCTCATCGTTTTCATTGCTCACAGGGGTTTCATCGTCTATTGTTTCTATTTCTTCTTCTTCTTCTGCTTTGTCTTCGTTATTTTCAGATTTTTCTGATATATCTTCAACCTCTGTTTCTACAATAGTAGCCTCTTTTTGTACTTTTTCGTGCAGTTCAGCCATGTCATTAAGAGTTTCTTGAACAGCTTCCGCAATTTTTTCAGTGTCAGAGTCTACTGCTGTTGAGGCTTCTTTTTCAGACTCATTTTCCTCTACAACTTCTTGATTATCTTTGGACCTTTCATTTTGCGTTTCTTCATCGGCTTCCACAATTTTTTCAGAATCAGAGTCAACCACGGTTGAAATTTCTTCATCAGAGTTATTTTCATCTAGATTTTTATTTTTACCTCTTAATACCCTACTCTTTTTCTCTCCCACGGTTTTTTGTCGTCTTGGTGATCGTCTATTGCGGTCTGTCTCATTATTTTCGTTTTGATTTTCTTTTGCTGCAATGTCACTCTTATCTGAAATGTTATTTTCTTCTACTTCACCCACATTTGTGTCAGTTCCATTTTCTTGGTTATCTATTTTATCTACTTGTGGCTCACTCATTACACAGTCTTCATCATTGTGAGACCTTTCTTCATTCTCATCATTTTGTTCTTTATCCATTTCATTTTCATCAACAGACATTTGATCTTCATTTTTATCATCTAAAGTTTTTTCTAGATTTTCATTTTCCTCTTCTTCACTTACTTCCATGTTTTCTTGTGGTTCTTCTGTTGATTTTATGGTATTTACAGTTTTTTCGGGTATAACCACTCTGTGTAATTTTATTTTCAACATTTTCATATGTAATAGTTCATGCTTCAATCCAATCAACTTATTTTCAAAGAACTGGTCACATATTGCACAAGTATAAGAATTATCAATCTGTTTTTTACTTTCCTTTGTAGATTCAGAATCAGATAAATCATAAATAATAAGATTATTACCTTTGTTTTTTGATTGCTTATTTTGAGATTTTGATGATCTTGTTGAATTTAAAGATGAACGTCTGCTAGATATTTTACTTTTTTTTGAAGAATCAGAATCATTTCCTTCGTCCTCTTTTTCCGTAACATTTTTTAGCATACTACTTGTACTAGGGTCATTTTTCTCATCATCTTTTTCATTATTTGCAATTTTAATATTTTCAACAATGTTGTCATTAGATGTTTCTTTCACTTCTGATCTACAATTTTCTTGAGATTGAGAGTTTTCCAGATTCTCTTCTAAAATTTTATTCGGCTTTTCTACTTGTGATTGATTTATTTTGTCATTATCAGCATTTAAAGTATCATCTTTAGTTTCCTCATCAGTGGATTTCAATATATCAATTTCCTCTGATTCTGAATTTTCGGATAATTTTGGTGCTTCATCAGTATTTTTCAGTTTAGAAGATTTTGCTACAGCTTTTTTTGCAATTTCTTCATCTATTCTTACAGATCTTGCAGATTGTCTACTTGAGACAGATTCTTTACTTGATGATCTTTTGGACCGTGGTTTTGTTGTAGACTCAGTTGATTCAGCACCACTCTGTTCATCATCTAATTTTGATTTATCTATACACTTTTTTTTAGGTTTAGGTAAATCTTCATTTTCAGATAATGTTTCTTTATCAGAATTTTCATTTTCAATCGAATCATCAATTTCAATTATTTCTTCTAAATTATTTATTGTATTTTTCTTGGCATTTCTTGTAGACATTCGTAAACTACTGGATGATTCTACAGAGCTGCTGCGACCACGTTTACGTCTTTTTTGGTTACTATCTTTTTTTAACTGATTTTTCTCCAGCTCAGTATTCAAATTTGATTTTTTGGATTTCTTTAGAACTGGTCCACTGTCACTATCAACGTCTGTGTTAGTATCTTGTACACTTTGCTCAGAGTCTTTCCTTCTTCGAGTAATTCTCAAGTTTTTAACTTCAACATTTCTCTGTTCACTTTGTTCTGAATCTTTTCTTCTTCTACTACTTGTTGGTTTTGAAGCTATTTCTTGAATTACACTTGATTCAGATTCTTTTCTCTTTCTTGTTGACCTAGTTGATTTGGGTTCTGTTTCATCTGCAATAGTTTCTGATACTTTTTTTCTTCTATTGCTTGCTCTTACAGGCTTAATATCTTGATTACTTTGTTCAGATTCTTTTTTTGTTCTTCTAGTAACTTTTTGTTTCTTCTGATTATTTCTTAAAGGTTTGATTTCATCATCATCTTCTTCTTCTATGGAACTTCCTACATCTTTATCAGACTCTTTTTCAATGGATATATCTTGAATAGATTCTTCACTCTCCTCACTCACTTCAGATTCTTTTCTTGTCCTGTTGTTTGACTTTGCTGTTTTGGATTTACTACCTTTTGCATTCTTTTTAGATCTTTTTGACCTATTTCTTGCAATGTTTTTCTCAATATCAGAGTTTTCTTCATCTTCTTCTTCTTCTTGTTTTTCTACAGTATTAGTCTTTTTTATCAAGAAACTGTTTTTTTTCTTGTCACTTTTCTTAGTTTTAAGAATAACATATTTAATTTTACCATTGCGGAGTTTTTCTATTTTAAATTCTTTCTCATTACTTTCATCAAATATGTCTTTTAAAAGTACAAAACATGGTTTTGTTTCTGGATAATCAAACTTTTTGCGCTTTTTAGGTGAATTTTTTGTAGGACTCTTTGATGTCACTTTAGGCTCTTGTGATGATTGCCGTGATTGTCGGGATTTAGTGACTGAAGATTTTGTTTTATTTTTTCTTCTGCTACTCATTTCACTAGTATCGCTACCTGTATCGGATGGTGTATTCAAATCAAAATTAGTAGCTTGAGTAAGTGTAGTTTTCCTATTCACAATAATTGTCTTTGTCTAGAAACAAAAAAATTAATTAAAATTTGAAAACTTTAAAAGCAAAACATTAATAGATTTAAATAAAATTTAATAAATTACCTTTGGAAGATCAGCTGGGTTAATTCCATTTTTTATTACTCTTTTTAGTTTACCTGTAATTTCATCTGATAATGTCCTCAAATCAGTCAATAAGTCAATACAATATCGACACGATAAACATATTGACTCTTTCTTTAACTCTTTTTCTCTTAACTGCAAAATATAAAATTTATTTTATATTTTAAACAACTCATTATTTTATTTTTTAAACAATTTTTATAAATAAAATTTATTTTATATTTTAAACAACTCATTATTTTATTTTTTAAACAATTTTTATAAATAAAATTTTACCTCTACAAAGAGTTCACAGATCTGTTCTATAAGATCATTCAGACCTTGATCTTGTTTCCCCAAGTTAAAGTATATTTTATCGTTCTGTGGACTTGCGCACAGAATACAGCAAGAACTTGTAAGATCCTGACTGCTTGCTTTCTTGACTTTTTCAACAAATGTATTACACTGATCAAGTTCAAAAGCACACTTGTGACAAATTGTTGATGTTGGAGCTTCTGAAATCTGTTTAAACACAAAATAAACAATAAATTAATATTTCTTAATAAGCACAATATTATTTAAGTTTGAAAAGTAGAATATTTATTTTAAAAAAACATTGAACCTATGAATAAGTAACCAACTAACAAAATCAGCATAGTTAATCACGCTAATTCACGAAATAGTTATACTTTGGCATTTTCATACTATCTATTAGGATCTTATGTCGACTCCGGAATTTTAGCAAATAAACATATCATACAGAAACTTATGAATACTAACCAGATCTTAAGAGACACGACCGAGTACGAACTCGAGTATAAAAGCGTCGCAAACAGGTCCGTTAGTAAGTAAAACTTGCGAGTTTTGCTCCGAAAAAGCCGGAGCAGGACGCTTCGTTGGAAAACTCGCAATTCAGCGGTAATGAGAAACTACAATTCACTAGGTCGAATCAAATTTCTCCAGGAGATCGCCGAGGAGGTTAAACAGTTCGGTGGCGCCCGAGAAAAACTCGTCGTCGCCGTGGTCTCGACTCTCTTTCTCTCTCTATCTCAGCAGCAAATATAGCGGAGACGCGAGGGCGGCAGCAGTGCGATTCTCGTTGTGCGAGTGTTAGCGAGCCTAGGCTTGCTTTGTGTGTGCCCCCGCAACGTACGTGTGTGTCGGCGATGCTGCGCGCGCACCAGGACGTCTCTCCTCGGCGTCGTCGTTGCCTCCGTCCCTTCTCCCCCACTCGGATTACGCGAGCCGGAGCGTTTCAGCGCGTATTACAGCCTTTATTTCGTTGGCCTATACGTGTTTCGGAGCGCTCGGTGCTCCAAACCTTCCAAACGAGGCTTAAAAGAGACTCTGAATATTTAGCCAGCACGAAAAGCCACGAGCGGGATTGAAAGAAGACTCACGCGAAACGCGCCAAGGTCATCGGGATGCCGTAGGGCCCTTCGTGGCCACCCACTCGAACGGAGGACACAGGAGACCGCAGGGAAACCCAAGCCGGCACACAGCTCTCGTTCCCCTCCGACGCGCTCGAGAGAGAAAAACACATTGGCTGCCCTTCCACCCCCGACACCCCGTCCCTACTCATGCCATCTGCCCCCTCCCGCCCCCTTTCAACATCGATCAACGCACTGCAGTTGAGAGAGTGTAAGAGATAAAAAGGGAGAGTACTTGTGTGTGCACACGTAAGAGAAAGAGGGAGAGAGAAAGATCAGAGGTTATAGTCGTGAGCAATGGGAGAGAAAGCGCGCGTTATCTACTAAATCGCGTTATCAGTGAAACTTTATAAACTCCGAATTGGAGCGGTAACGATATACTTTTTTATCAGTTGGCCTTTCGCATTGCCTGCAGCTTATTCAGTTTCTTATGATTAGGGATGGCACAAAGTATATTAAACCAATTTAAGGCACAATGCTCTATACGTAAGAATACGGAAATTAATTGAGCTCAATATTGTTAAAAATATGTAAATCGTACTAGCCTAAACTAAACGGAAAAAAAAATCGCGGAATGATATTATAGAACGAAAACGTTTTATCATTGTCCTCGCGAGAAAGAAAATAACAAATGAATGAAGACGTAGTTGTTTTTTCTCCGAACGCATTCGTTCACTCCACTGTACTAATGCGAAAGAAAAGGTATCAAAACAAAAAAATTCGATCAGGCTGTTTTTCGTATCTAACGATGAAAGAGACTTATAAGTAATGCATCTAACGAATAACCAAGCATAGTACAGCCTTGTAGAGTCCATTAAAACCGTACGAAAATAAACTTGCAAGCAAAAACGATAAAACAAACTGCAGATCCCTACGGAGTTCCCACGCTCTCTGCTCTCTCTCTCTCTCTCTTTCTCTCTCTTCACGGCGCGGCCAATACAACGAGAGAGAAAGAGAGAGAGGGAGCACGGAAGAATGCAACCGGCGCGCTCCGCTCGATCCGTCGACTCGTTCCTAACCTCGAATTTCCTATTCTCGGGGGGATATGAACCTACCTTTCGGAGTCGGCAGTTGTCGGCCTTGGTCTTGAGTGAAGGTTGCTGCTCGAGGTCGAGGAAGAGGCCCTCGTCGCTGGCGCAGAGCAAACAGTTGTCCTTCGCCATGGCGGGAGGCTCGAGTAAACAGCCTCTCGTCCGCCAGGGCCGATAATCCCGATGCACACTACAGCAGGCTGTCGCAAAGAGAGCCCCAGCCTCCCTCTCTTCCAAGTATTGCCCGCACGGCGCAACTGCGCGCGTACAGAGCTGCACGTGCGTCCCTTGTTGCTCTCTGCCTCCGAGACGATGATCCTGGGGTAATTGCTCGCTCCACAACTGGCGCTGGTAACCGAGATGAGATTTTTACTCTCGAGACGAGGCTCCTCTTCAACTGGTGCGTACGGTGGCGGCGGCGGCGATCTATGCGCGCGTGATTACCTCCGTTTGCTCTCGCTCCAACTTTATCGTTTATGTTTTGTTGGTTGAATAGCCGTTTTATAGCGTTGCCTCGTCGTTGTAGTTGGTTTTGTTAACGTTACCGGCTAATGTTTTATACACTCGGTGTCATCGCAACGATTCGACGAGAGCGACGATAATAAATCTAAAAGAGCGCGGAGATCGCGCGGTTCAAACGAAAATGGCGATCATGCGTGTTTTGGTGCGCGGGCGCGGCGGCCCGCAAAAACTGCTTTTCCCTCCCAATAACCGACACTTTACACTTCCTCTCTCTCTCTCTCTCTCACTCTCACGCTCGCTCCCTCTCCCTTTGCTCCAAACAGCGCCCTCTTCGACTTATATCGATAGATATGCACCTTTCGATTACTCGCTCGAAAAGTCAAGCGCGTGTAACTTCACGCTGCCATTTTCGAACTGAGCAACCTGCGACGAGGGAAAATAAAACGTTTGGCTTATGTTTTCGAATTTTATTGAAAATTAATTTAAAAAAAAGAAACAAAAGAGAAAAAAGTTATTTGGCACAGTGCATGTACAGCAGCATCTCTTTTGGCATTCTAGACATGAAATTCTAAAAGTAAAGAGAGATGAGAGAGAGAGAGAGAGAGAGGAAGGATGGAGATCGATTAGACGCTGGATTCGTAAATGATGATCTGTACGACGGACTTCCTCGGCGGAGGTTGAGCAGGTGGCACTCCGATGTCGCGCAGAATCGCTTCCACAGCCTCCTCCCACTCGCTGTCCTTGATATCGCGCGGCTCCACGCCGCTCTTGCGCCTCATCGGCATCGATATGACCTTCAGTACCCGTCTGGAATACAAGGATAACGTCGTCACTATTACAATACAATTTTTAAAACGTGAATAACGCAAAAACATAAGCATTGGCTTACTTGAGATCGGTCTGCAAGGAGGACATGTCGCCACCGGCTTGCTCGCCAATCTTGCGCAAAGTGTCGGCGAGGGGGCCGCTCAGAGCTTGCAATCGCTTCCAGGAGTGGGCGTACTGCCGGCGCACCAGCTCGATTATCGTGCTCGTCAGCGCCAGGCCCACGAGGATGTAGAGGGTGCAGATTAGCATGTACTCCGTGTTCGCTGCAATTGCGGGTATGTAAGGGTCTACGCTTGTATCGGCGAAAAGGAATTTCGAAAGAAAATTTTTATTCTTACTCGGAACGATATCACCGAATCCTATTGTGGTCATGGTGATGAAGCAAAAGTAAAACGCTTCGAAGAAGCTCCAGTGGGTCTCCCAGAGCATGAACATACCGGCTCCGCAGGCCAGATACAGAAACAACAAGACCACCGCGGCAATTGCACCTGCAAACAGAATAGAGATCGCTCGTAAAATTGACAACTTGCAAAGGAACATCCGGGTATATTCAACAAACCCAAGGATTTTTTCCAAGCCTGATTCGTCGGCAAGCAGGTGATGAAGCACTTGGGCAGTTTGGCTCGTATTTTCGGGGCTACGAAGCTGACTCCTCGGGCGAGCCAGATACCGGAGTCGGCGATCACAGTCAACGTCAGGGGTATGCCAATCAGGGCGTACAAGATGCAGAAGAGTCGACCTAGAAACGTCGAGGGATACATGTTCCCGTAGCCTGGAAATGCCCAAGGAATTAGAAAAATGTTTGCTCGGCGAGCCAATTGAATCTCGGCGAATTTTATGAAAGCAAAGAGAGACAGAGAGCAGACGCGTATATCGGGCAAGCTGTCGCAACGCGTGATAAGCCAACAATGGGAACAAAAGGGGCGCTCTGCGTCCTATAGTAGTCTTTTATTTTAAAATTTTCCAACGAGAATTTCGGTGGAATTTTAGCAATTGATATATACCGATGGTGGTGAGAATGGTGCTGGCGAAGAAGACAGCCTGAAGTATACTCCAGCGATCGGCGAACATCGGCTCGGCGCTCAAGCGCTCGCTTTCCGTCGCCGTGAGCTTGGGGATGAGCTCAACCGAGACGCCGGATCGCGCGGCATGCTGGACCGCCAGCTCGTACGGCCGTAGAGCAATGCGTTCCTGCAATCCACAATCGAACGGTTATCGTAGCGGCTAATAATGAATTTCGTCTGTTCCGATAAATGTCTGTGCTTTACCCAGTCTGCCAAATCTGTGATGTTGCTGCTATTGATAGACCTTATTAGATTCTGCCTCTTTAGCAGCAACGCCTCTTTCAAGCCGTTTAGTCGATCCAACTCCGCCGGAAGTTCCAGTTTTCTAAACACCTGCGTACGTTAACGTGTATAAGCGAGGGACAATACGTAGACCAAATGAATTTGCTAAAAATATAAAAAATGCACGTGCTTGCGTCTTCGATTTAACGCCACGTCAAATAATAAGCTGTACGGGCACGTTTTTCGCAAGAAACGCAGAAGCGGAGTTTGATCAACAGGGGAGAAATCAAACGGTAAAGCCGACCTTTATTTAATCTCGATTTCTCGAAATTCCAGCTTAGGGCCGGCGGTTTATTGTTCGTATCCCGTGTAACCCGACCTCCCCTGGCGATCCATTTGCCGCGTCAACAGAAATTATTTTCGATCGAGCCCGCATGCATCTCTCGGCGTTTTTTTAAACTTTGCATCGCGGCCTGTGTACAGCTCTCTCTCTCTCTCTCTCTCTCTCTCTCTCTCTCTCTCGAGTCGAGAGCAAACATCACCGGCTATGTGTAAACGCGCAGAATCGCGCGCCTACCCCGGCGACTTTTCGTTTTGTTATTTTCTTTTCTTCTTTCGCTTTTCTCCGACATCCACTTGCTCTCTCGGCCGCCGCTCGATCATTAATAATCCGGTGTCGTTGCTCGTGCCGAGAGAGAGAGCTATTTTTTGCGCTCTTCTCTAAACTACTTAAGCACATACGCACGCATATCTATATTTCTCATCGTTGGCGTATTTTTAGCCGATATTTTTCTTTTTCTCAAATGTATACTTATTTTCTTCACTCTTTTTTGTTTTTGAAAAATAAAGGTGTTGTGGAAGGGTTATTGTCAAGAGCACCAGCGAAATTTTAATGAAACTAAGCGCGTGGCTAGTTGATTGTTTGGATTCGAGCTGCAGCGGGCAAGGGTATAAGAGAGCAGCCGGAAGATTGTTTATAGAAAAAATGTTTAGAGAACATTTTAAAGCTAATATCCGGAAGAGAGAGAGAGAGAGAGAGAGAGAGAGAGAAAGATATTGGAAGTATCGCCGCTCGGCAAATCCGAGAATATCGATGATTCCGAGCATCAAACGCCCCCGACATTATCTAAACGGCTCTTAACTTGTAAACTACGGAGCGCAGGCTTTATACCTTTGGTTTAATATTTCGTGCTCTACGCATTGGCCGCTTTGATTATCTTCCTTTCGAATTTTACGACGAGTTTTTCTTTTTTCCTTTTTTTTTATTGAACACTAACGGCTTTTATCGACTGCACTGTCTGCAGTTACTCGAGTTCCTTCGAAATAAATTTTAGTACTTTTGATGAAAACTCCGCTTGAAATAATAATCCAAGACTGTATAAAATTGATGCGTAATATTTTATAAATGCAATATTACAATGTATTTGTTATTAGATATTAATGGAGGCGATTTGTCAAAAGCTACGGTAACATAACACGCGCGTTGTTCCCAATTAAAAAACCTAATTAAAATTTAATTTTCCACTTGGCTCGAGCCAGCCAAAATTCGTTGATTTTAGTCCGAAACTCGAGTTGAAGTTGTCTGCTCGAGAAACAAAATTAGTTTTGAAAAAAAAGTATTAAAGCACGTGTATGTCGAGTCTCTTTGGGGAGAGGGTTTGAAAAGAAAAAATCCTTAAAATAATACTTTTCTCCGAGAAATTTTATTTATGATGCAATCAATTCCGAAGCAACTTTCGTAAAATCTCCGAGAGTCACATCAGAAATAGTCACGGAAACTCGCTCGAGCATTTAGAGAATCTTGCGTTAAATGCGCGAGAAGTCGTAAACTGGGACACATATAAATATCATAAAAGCACGAAAAAAAGGCATCTGTGTCTTCTCCCTCGTTCCCGTGATGATTATTAAATTGCATCAACACGTGTTACTTGACGTTGTTGTTCTTGTTATTGTTGACGAGCAATTAGGCAATAGTAGTGTTTAATTAAAATTTTAATGTAATAAAATTTCTCGAAAAAGAAAAAGAGGAAGAAGAAGCAGCCTACGCGGCGAGATTGCATTAGGTTTATTATTTCTGAATATCGCGCAAATTGTACTTCAGACAAAGAAAAAATAATTATCAAATAAAGAGCAATCGTAGATTTGATCACCGCACGATTATAATTTGAAACACTTTGAATAACAAAAAGAAAAAATAAACTAAAGCCGCAAAACGAATCTTACCACTCCTCCGATAAACGTGTAAATCATGAGCGTGACTAACAAACCAAGAAGACCACCAAAGGATTTTAATTTCCTCAAGGTCTCGGTCTGCAGTAATTTATTCGTTTTGCTCGAGTTGCTCTCGTTCAGTCGTTTTTTATCTTCGCAGGACATCTTCGATTTTCTTGCTCGAGGCAAAATTTCAAGAACTAACAACCAAAACAAACGATCACTTTTTACAAAACTGCCCCAAAATGATCCTCAGCCTCGGCACCCTCTTCTCCGCTCGGCATCTTCTCGACCGAAACTAGCCCTTTCTACCGTTGCACTGCACCGTAAACAATTAACGACAATAATATCGCAATAAAATAGATAAAAAATAAATCTTTCTTCTGGCATCCGACGTCATTTAAATCTAACCAGTGTCCGGCTAGTGAGAAAGAAAGAGCCTTCGAATAAGCGATTTACGTTGCGGGCCGCATCATCCCCGGGGCTCCCGAAATTCGATCTGCCGATTATCAGCGCGATCGGGTAACTGGTTAACGGCTGACTAGCCAGTGAAGATTCGAGGGCTCGCGCGCGCGAGACCGAGAGAGAGATGAGAGACACGTTCGCGAGAGAAGAGGGGCCGCTCGGCGCCACATTCAAATCCGCGCCGCCAGCGCGCTCATCTCCCTGCCCTAGTCAAGCGAGTGCGTATTACAGCCCCTTTTGCCGCGATCCTTCATCGGCGCCTCGAGCTTTTCCCACTGCAATCCTACCCTCATAGTTTCCATCCCCCGCGTAAGCAGTAACGCCGTTGGAAAAGTGAAAATGCGTGTGCTATGTGCGCGCAGAGTAGAAGAGCCCACTCGGTCGATCAGCGCGGTACCCGGGAAGTGGGTGTCGCTCTTTCGACTACGTCACGCTCGCTGCTCCGTCTCTCTCGCACCCGTTGGCTCGCGGCCGTCCTCCTTGGGCGCCACTGTTCGTCGTCGCCAGCAGCAGCAGCAGCCTGCCTCTGGCAAGTGGGCCGTGCGCTCGTCCCGCCCTCCGTTTTAGCGTCGACGTTGCTCCACAGCTTCGTCGTCGTGGACGTCGTCCTTGTCGCAGCCTCTGACCTCTCGCTCCGAAGCAGACACCTCGGGGCCCCATCGAAACATCCATACGGCCGGCTCCGTTATGCGTAAGTACAGCTCAAGCTATCGGGACCCGATGGCAAGAGGCAGCTCCGATATGCCTTGGCTCCACCGGCGGATCGATACCGTCCCTCGTATACGTAGAGCATATACGCAGGAGAGAGATCAGCCGCCTCTCGGAAGTGTCACTTATAAATAGGGAGCGCTGGCTCGATAACTCCGAAAGAGAGAGAAAGAGTGAGAGAGAGAGAGAGAGAGTTCCGAGACTCAATAACGGGCCAATTAGTCGTGGCTCTTTGGCCAATGTTCTCGAATAATTTTCTCTCTCTCTCTCTCTCTCTTTTGCTCCTGCCACTTTGGCTATTAATGTGCTCTGTGCCAGCGATTTACACTTTATTTGCTTGCTTATCATTAAATGCCCTGGTTAGCGCGTAATTAACGACTCTCTCCCTCGGTTTGTAGTATACTGTTTTTTGGAGCTGTTTAGACAAATGGAGTCGGACTTCAAGTTAGGGCTAGTTTGATTCAATAACTTCTTAGTAGTTGATTGCTACTTGGATAAGAAAACTGTTCTTGCATGTAACAAGAGGAAGATCATTTGTCTTCAATTATAAGTTTGCAGAAAATTGAATTTGTGCAAATGAATAAAATTGAAATTGAGTGTTCCATTAAATAATCAATAATGTGTTTTGCAGGTAAAGAGTAGCAAATTAGATAGTTACATCCACCAAGATGATTGGTGGCTTGTTTGTCTACAACCACAAGGGAGAGGTCCTGATCTCTCGAGTGTACCGTGATGACATTGGACGCAATGCAGTTGACGCATTCCGTGTCAATGTCATCCATGCAAGACAGCAGGTGCGCTCACCAGTTACCAACATTGCCAGGACTTCATTCTTTCACATAAAGAGAGCCAATATTTGGCTTGCTGCAGTTACAAAGCAGAATGTCAATGCTGCCATGGTTTTTGAGTTTCTTCTCAAGATCATTGATGTAATGCAATCTTACTTTGGAAAGATTTCTGAAGAAAATATCAAGAACAACTTTGTACTAATTTATGAACTTCTGGATGGTAAGAATTCATCTTAGCTAAATTAATAATCATTTGTTGAAAGTAAATATTTAATAATTGCTTTTTTTTCTTTAGAAATCTTAGACTTTGGTTACCCACAAAATTGTGATACAGGAGTTTTGAAGACTTTCATTACCCAACAAGGTGTAAAATCTGCCACTAAAGAAGAACAAGCACAAATTACTTCACAAGTCACTGGTCAGATTGGTTGGAGAAGAGAAGGCATTAAATACAGGCGTAATGAACTTTTCCTTGATGTTTTGGAATTTGTAAACTTATTGATGAGCCCTCAGGGACAAGTTCTTAGTGCTCATGTTGCTGGAAAAGTATGTATATTTACTGTAACTGTTTGCAATTTCATTCAATTAAATTCTGATTTATAATGTTTGTATTTATTGTAGGTTGTTATGAAGTCATACTTATCAGGTATGCCTGAATGTAAGTTTGGTATCAATGACAAAATAGTGATGGAATCAAAAGGCAAAGGTAGTGGTGGCCTAGGAAATGTAGGCGGTGATGATCCAACTGGAGCTCGATCTGGCAAGCCAGTAGTTGTAATTGATGATTGCCAATTCCATCAGTGTGTTAAATTATCTAAATTTGAAACTGAACATTCCATTAGTTTTATACCACCAGATGGAGAATTTGAATTAATGAGGTAAAAATTTTAAAAACAAAATTAGTTCTGATACCTGATAAGATTTGTTATGATACCTTATTTAAACGAGGTAATTATATTAATAGGTACCGAACAACGAAAGATATTTCATTGCCTTTCCGCGTTATTCCTCTCGTTCGAGAGGTCGGACGCACTAAAATGGAAGTTAAAGCTGTACTGAAGTCAAATTTCAAGCCATCTCTACTGGGTCAGAAAATTGAAGTACGCGTTCCAACGCCCTTGAATACAGCTGGAGTTCAATTGATTTGTTTGAAGGGAAAAGCAAAGTATAAGGCTTCTGAGAATGCCATTGTCTGGAAAATCAAGCGCATGGCCGGCATGAAGGAGACTCAGTTATCGGCTGAGATTGATCTGTTGGAGACCGATACAAAAAAGAAATGGACGCGACCTCCCATATCTATGAACTTTGAGGTTCCATTCGCTCCGTCGGGCTTCAAAGTTCGATACTTGAAAGTCTTCGAATCGAAGCTCAATTATTCCGATCATGATGTCATTAAATGGGTTCGTTATATCGGCCGAAGTGGTCTCTACGAGACTCGATGCTAATGATAATACTCCAATTCATTCGTTAATAGTAAAGCGAGTAATCTCATTTCAAAGAAATTATGATTTTGTTATGACCCTGTATACTTACGAGTGTGACAAAATCACTTGGAGTTATTGTATCTTATTGAACAAAAAACGTATATACTTAATATTGATGTAACAGAGGTAAAATACTCGCCTTCAGTAGTTTGAATTAAATATGCTTTATTATGAGCAATCGTGACAATATGGCAATTTTTTAAAATAAAAATTTTCTAAAACGATGCGTTATTACAATGGTTAGTTTGCTTGAAATTCTAACTTTGACCAATTAGAATGATACTTTATATCAAATTTTCAAAATGTAGGAGGAAATGTTATAATGTGTGTGAAAATAGCTCTCTGTAGAACGGAGGATGAGTCTTTTGTCTCTTTGCTATCATTGTTAAGTTTAACTTTGCATATAACTGACATTGCCTCTGATTCATCAACATTAACTTTAATACCGTGATTCTGTAGACAACTGTACAAGCACGAAAGATGTTGAAAAAAATGTTATGGGAATACACTACGTTCGAGTTTTATCGAGTAAACAAATTTGTGGCTTGTGTCTGTATATTAAAGTTATTTTAATGAATGTTAAAATACATATGCAAGTGAAAAGTACCATGTTTGCTAGCTGAATATGTAAACATAATATTACTAAGATTAGATAAAATGGAGTAATGTAAAAATCATATTCAACATATTTTTTAAAAATTATGTTCAATTTTTCGTAATTTTAATCGTATTTACCGAAAATAATATATAAATATAAATGATTGGATAACTTGCAATGTTCTACTGTTGGTCATGTACTACGCATAATAATTAAAATTGTAATCAATATTCTTTGAGGAAAATTTAAGCTTAAATTAATTTCTTTAAGTTTTCTATTTAATTTCATTTTATATTTTTTTTAGCTATGTATTAAATTAATAACAAGTTGATGGTTAAATAAAAATTGTAAAATATTAAAAAAAGCACAGGGCTTGGTCATTGAACAAATCTTCTCAACAGATTTCAACAAACTGGCAAGGAAAAATTTGCAAGACACCTTTCTAGCTCTGTTGAAAATCATCTGCTTTTACCGTGTGTCTAGCTTGCATAATTGTTGGGACACTTGTAAATCCAGTAACAAGATTAGCTGAGAAAAAACTAGAATAATCTAATCAAATTTAAACATTCAAGAATCATTCCCCAGGTTATAGCATCAGCAGGCTTTACACGCAATCCAATTTTAAAGTAAAAAGCACCAAAACAATTTTCTTCGTCGCGCAAGGGAGAATAAAAAATAAAAGAAAAATAAAGAGCGTGATCAATCACAGAAAAGAAAGCCTCGTGGCCTCATTCACGGAGGTATCTATATACCTGCCCTCTCAGTATATACATCATTCCGACATACGCACACTACGATCAGTCTCCCCGGCGTGTAAGCGGCATATGCTCCTTGTTCCATTCAGCAAAAGTGGAAGGCAACAAAGCTTCGGAGCAAGCTCCTTACACCTATATAGATATACCCGCAGCGACACATATATATATATCTGGCCTGGTAAACGAGAGCGCGAGTATAATATACAGTCGCGCGTGTCTTCTGCTACACGGCGCATGCGGCGGCGGGCGGCGCCGCAAGCTCCGCTTTTCTCTCTCTCTCTCTCATCATCCCTCTCGGTCGCTCTGTCTCCCTCGCGCTATAATACACACAGTGATCGAGCGTGCGTGCGCGTTGCCGCGCGGGGCAGCGTGCGTATATAATATCCTAGAGAGAGACTGGCCGATCGTGCCAGCAGCAGTAGCAGCAGCAGCGGAGCACGCGGGCTTATTCCGCGCTTAGTTTAGAGAGCCTGGCCTACTCGCGCGCGGCCGTTCGCCGCACGCACTCGGCTAATATCTGTCATCGTCGTGGAGGTTAAGTAGAGCCTCGCTCGCTCGCCGATTCTACTCTTCCCCTCGAGCACGTCCTCTCGTCGTGGCCCCCGGGGCGAAGGCGGTGCTGCTGCTGCTGCTCAACCGTAAGCCCGTTTATAAGGGTTAAAAGGGGGGGAGGGTCGCGCCGTCGCGGGAAAAGGGCGCAGGCGCTCCGTGGCTGCGCGCGAACCCGACATGTCAGCTGGCCCGGGCAGCTCGGCGCGCGGCCACGCCGGAGTAACGCGCATGCCGGGCTGCATGTCCGCTCTCGCGGTAACAGCCAGGAGGAGACTGGCCGAGAGGAGCGCCGCCACGAGGAGGACGAGCTGCTGCCTCCTGCAGCCGGCGACCTCGAGCCACTGCATACGTGAGTACACGATTCTTCGATCCTTACCTCCCCCACCATCGACCGGCCCTGCTTGGCCCAACGCACGTGTCCTCTCAGCCTCCTCCCCCCCGCTCCTCTTCCCCTTGGCCCATCAAGCTGCTTTGGCTTCGTTCGATTTTTCAAGCCCCATCTCGGGCAGCGCGCTACTCTGCTGCTGTTTTCTCGTCTCCGATGGCAACGCAGACGAGGACGATTTACTTGCCCTCGCGTTCTGTCTCTACCACAACGCCCATATCAGCATGCAGGTGTATATAGGCATAGACAATTATAAGCGGAGCAGCAGCAACTCTCTAAAATGAATCGAGTGAAAATTTCACTCAAACGTCTTTGAGTGGCTCTGTTTTTACTGAATTTTGAGTGAACTTCACTCTTTTCGAGTGAAATTTTAGAGAGAATATATCGTTTTGTTTTGTTCGTACACGTAGGTAGGAGAAGGAGTATGGTAACAACACGGCTGGTTAGCTATGTATAGGGTATCATTGTCGGCAGCTGTCCTGTCTTTGTCTTCGTTTTCGCGCCCAAGAATAAAAGCGCGGAGGAGGCGGGTCGGGGCCGCGGGAGGCGGGAGTGTAATAACAGCAGCAGCAGCAGCAGAACATAGTCGGCGGTGTCGGCGGCAGCGGTGGCGACGGTGCGCAGAGGCAGCTTTCTCGTGTGCCTCTCGGCGTGTGTATATCCCTGGCGCCGCCACCGTCGTCTTCGCCGCGGCGCTAGCGCAGTAGTAGTAGCGCTAGCCGGAGAGTATTAGTGACAGCCAGCCTGCTCTCGGGGAGCGAGGTGCGGCGCGCAGTAGAAGCGGGCTCGCTCGCGCCAGACGAGCAGAGGCCCCCGCGCGCCCGATATACACGCGCCCTCTCTTTCTCCTCCGCCCCCCGACCACCGACCCCCCCCCCCCTCTCTCCCTCGCTCTCCGTCATCCGGCGCTCTGTAGCCCGAAAAATTCCCTCTTTGCCCGATCGATCGCTATCCCCTGTCGGTGGGGCAGAGGCACAGGTGCGCGCGGGGCCGTCCTCGGGCATGGCCAGTGCGCGCGAGAAGAGGAGAAAAGGGACCAGCCGCGACGGCAGCAGGAGGCAGTAGCAGCGGGACACGCCGGCAGCACCTCGCGTGCCCTCGCAGCAGCAGCAGCACACGCCAGTCGACTAGTCCGCCGGGCCAACGCTCCTGACCCCGTCCCGAACCCCCTCGATTACCCCCTCACCTCTCCCAACTCCCACAGACCTAGCCCTCTGCCGCCCTCACCTCTCTCCCTATCAGGCGGCATGGACGGATTCGATGGGGATAGGATGATACTTCTTCGACTACTACTA
Source organism: Anagyrus pseudococci (assembly GCA_030522585.1). Classification (NCBI taxonomy): domain Eukaryota; kingdom Metazoa; phylum Arthropoda; class Insecta; order Hymenoptera; family Encyrtidae; genus Anagyrus; species Anagyrus pseudococci. The sequence goes on from JAPYYQ010000501.1 coordinate 62,126, forward strand.
CTGCTGCTACTACTTCCAGCACCGCTGCTCCAGCTGCTGCTGCTACGATAACAGTGTGTCTCTCCACTTGCAACTCCCCCCACCACCGCCCCTATTCTCTCTCGCTCTCCGACTTTTTAGCTGTTTCTTTCTCTCGTTCTCTTTGACCTTCCTTGTAACAGGTTTTTGTCTGGCTGTTTTGTGCGCCTTCCTCCTCATCCCAACCCCTCCTTTTGCTGTTGTTATTGTTCTTGTTGTTATTATTATTGTTGTTGATATTGTTGATGTTGATGTTGCTATTGTCGTTGCTGCCATGTCGAAGTTGTCGGTGATTTGTAGATGGCAAAAGGTTTTGCGTATCTCGATTAGGTGGGGGAGGGGGGAGGCTGGGCGCTTGTTAATCAGTTGCCGGAGCTTTTGGCATGTAAGGGCTCTCTTGTACTTGTCAATTATGAGAAATTGGATGTCGGCGGGCCGTGTTTATTGGACATTATACGAGGACCTGGGGGAGGAGGGGCTAGTGTAGAGGCTAATATCGGGGCGATATTCAAACGCGAAAGCTCGACGGCATTGAGATTCCGGCGGCTAATGGAGCGCGCGCTGTGTAGCTTCTCGAGGGTATTAATTGAATTATAGTTTATTACGCGAGCGCGCCCAACGCCCGAGCGACTGCTGTTATATACTCGGCTCGTGTAAACACAGCAAGGCTAGGGATCGCGCACAATGCCGCGCGCCGGAGAATGTTTTTTTTTCTTTCCCCGAGGCTCTCTATCAAAATTAGCCGAGACAAATGTACGCTAATACAACGGCGAGACGCTGGCGCGGCGGCCGCTGACACACGGGGGCCACACCATCACGACGGAGTTATTGTTATTAATTGCGTCATTTCTCTTGCTCTCTCTCTCGCTCCGGGCATGTATTTAAAGCCTAATCTCCTTTCGCGTTTTCCAGAAGCGCGCACGTATACACGTGGCCCCCCCAGTCCGGAGGCCAGCTATACCACCCGCGCGCGCTCGGCATACAAATCTTTTTACGAAATTAACCAACTTTTATTAGAGTTCTTTGAAAACTTTTCTAACAAGGAGTATTTAATTTTGATATGTACATACGTACACACACACCCATACACCTGCAATAGATATCTGGGTCACGAGAATGAGAACGCAAAATCTTTTTATTCCTTTAACCATCCTCCCCCCCCTCATGCTCCCCCGACTGTCCTCTTCCTTCTTTCTTTTTTTCATTACTTTTACCTGTGTAGTTAATAGTGTTGTATTGTATGTCTATGTAAAAAAAAACGAATAAACGTATTTCAGATATAAACATATACTCAACTTTTTTTTGTAGGCTCAAAATTTGATGTTTAGATGATAGTTTTGTGTAGACACATTTATCAAATCCATTGACGTTGTACATGTAATTTTATCGAAATAAATACAAATAACAATATAAATATGACTGCTTGTAATGAGATCCATGAAATATAATAGTACGTGCTCGATTCGATGTTCATCAGACGTAATAGACAATTGTATATATTTATATATA
>JAPYYQ010000502.1:0-67474 GCA_030522585.1 Anagyrus pseudococci
TTAAGTGCTATTAAAGGAAATAATAAACAATATGATAGTTGCTTTGTAACAGTGATTTCTGATATATACCTATATATTGGTAAAGAGCCACCTTAAAGGGCTAGAAAAAAAGGAAATTAATCCGGGAATTTTTAAAATCAGTACCTTTCGTTTTCCATGTAAAATGAGTTTCCGAATTTTTTTTGGTGATTATTGTTAGTACCTTAAGAATGATGTAGCTAAAAATAAAATTTTTAGCATAACAATAAATAAGTTTGTTATAATGTTAAAGTTTTGAAAAACCAAACTGCATATAAATAGTGCTACGGGAGTTTTTCATGTATTTAATCACATTTCTTAATTTCCGAAACTCGCCTGCGTGGCGCTTTCGCGCCACTCGATATCTTTTTAAAAGGCTACTTTAAACAAAATTTTCTTGTAAAAACATATTGGTGTTACTAACATTTTATGTCACTCTAATCATCAAAGTAAAGAATTACATAAGCACCTTAGCCATCTCTCATATCGTAAAAATTAAAAAAAAATAAATACTCTGTTAGAGTACGTTTTGTAACTATATTGCTTAATAAATAAATAAATAAAATAAAAAGAAAAAATTCAAAAAATGTTCCATTATTGGCAAGTAATGAAACCAAACGCGACTAGAACGATGTTAGCCTTTAATGATCTTTCGAGCAAGGCATTAACTCGACACTGCACACTAGGCATTTATTTTCAATCAGTATAGGCTTAATGAGAAATCCATTTTTTTGCGGTCTCGGCATAGAAACTCAGCTTGGTCGCAGAAAAACATTTATCATTGGAAATAAAAAAAAAATAACCAAAAAAAAGAGCAACTTTTCAACGAATCGGCAAACTCTTTTAAGCGGAACCCAAAGATTTATCAAACCTCGCGCGACTCCCTGCCGGTAATAAAAAAAAAAAGAGAGAAACGTAAAATTCGCGAAAAAAAAAGAGCAAGCGCGTCTCTTTGTCTATACCACTTTTTCTTTTCTAAATCGTTCCTTCCCGTTCTGTCGGCGTATTGCTTGCACATTAATCAAATCGATACGCGAATATAACGAGACGTACGAATCTGAAAAAAAGAAATAAAAAATAAAAATTCGGGAGAAAAAGGTGTAAAAACGACAAGAGTGCGAAGAGGCAAAAAAAAAGAGCCAGGCGCACGCTTGGTACCACCAAAAAAACGGAGCCTCTTTCTTCTCTCTCTCTTTCTCTCGAGAATAAAAAGATCACGCGAGTAGGGGTCCGAAAAATATTCCTAGGAAGCGTGACACATCGACGTGTAACGTCGCGGCACACGAGAGGAGCGTAATCTCGGGACCCATCGTTTCTTCGTTTCGTCTCTTTCTCTCGTTCGCCTCTCTATACCTCTCTCGCTCGTTTATTTCTCTCTGTCGTTTCGCCTGCCGTGAAAAAGAAGGTAACCGCTCACGCGCCCCCGCGATTTCTTGGGCCTGATCAAAAAGCCAGCCGACAACGAGAGAGAGAGAGAGAGAGCGCGTATGTCCCAAGCAGCGAATTGAGTGGTTATCCCTTGGCGAAAACTTGCGGCTTACCGGGCTTTGTAATAATCGCAATAGTAATCAAGCGACTATTGCGATAATCCGATATTCGAGGCAGAGGAGAGAAACCGACCGGAAATTCGAAGAGCTTTCTGATGTTTTACGACCTCCGTTTCGGCAAACAAAAAATTTCAGTTGACGATATAGCTGCAGATCACTCTCTAATCGCTCACGGGAATGTTGTTTCGATGCTATATGCTCGCGTTTTCAGACTCTACCTCGACGATCGCGCTCGACGATTTGTCGATTGAGAAATCAATGTTATACTCTCTTGGTTGAGTAATCCCCCCCCTCCTTTTTTTCTTTTGTCTTTTTATTTTAATTTATTAGTAGGGTTTGGAACCATATATTTCATGCAAATTAACGGTTAATACGCGCGGCTTGATTTCTCGAGAATTTCGGCAAACTCGGGGGACGAAAGTTTTAACGACTTTATTGTTAGTCACGTCACAAGTCCAGACGAAGGTCAAAACAATCATCAATTAAAACACTTTATGGCGCCAAGACGTATGCGCGAGGAGAATTTCGAATAAGATTGGGCGCAGAGTCGAAAAGTATCAACGATGACAGGCACGACGCGGTATACTTATTCTTCGGAGAAAAAATAATATTTGTCATTGTTAATGCGTTTCTTATTTAAACATTTTCCGTCGCTTTTTCGAACGAATTTACGGCTTACGAGAGAGCTCGCTGTCTCAATGATATCGAAGAATAAACGCTATACGAATCACATAAGCAAATGCGCTATTATAAACATTTGCGAAACAAAATGTGTACGTATTATCTCTTATTTTCGTTAAAAAATCTCTCGCCAGTCACGCAAATAATATCCCCAACGCTGTATACAATATAAGCCTCTCGATATACACGCTCGGTATAAAGAATCGCACTCGACGCTCGAGTTGAAAAAAAAAGGTTTGAAAAAAATCGAATATTTATTTTCGCCGAGGATCGATCGCGAGCGAGAGACGCAGTACCACGTAAAACAACAAGCCCCACGCGTACGTGTAGGTATACACGTATACTCGTTCTTTTGCCAAAGAACGAGTACAGAGAGAAAGGGGGGAGAGGGGGGGGACGAAGTGAATCGGCGTACGATCGCGTTTGCGTCTGCGGGACCGAGGGCGGCATTACTCAGGGCTACGCGGCGACAGCAGCCGCGAGATAACGCGCAACTCTCGATACCCCCATGGCTCCGGTAACGAGTGCCATATTTTCTCGCTCGGTGCCTGCCCGTTTCTGCAGTCTTCTCTCTATACATACATACAGAGCTATATAGACGTACATGGATGCATATATATATGCATACGGGACCAGCAGAAGCAGCATCAACAGCAGCAGGGCTAATGGGGACGGGGGGAGGTAAGAGGGAGGTGCAGAGAGGCTCGTGAGGAACGGCGAGGAGGATGAGAGAGAGAGAGAGCGTATGGGGCGGCCAAAGCAAGGCCCGCTGCCGAGCGACACGCATCAAGGGAGGTGGGACGGGGGGAGTAGGTGGTTGTTGAGGAAGCTGGTGGTGGTGGTAAGTTGGAGTAGAAGCGAGACGCGGGGCAGAGCTTCTCCCCGGGTGAAGGGGGTTTTAAGCGCAAACACGTGCGATGCGGCCGTGAGCAGCCATTACCTTCTCGCGATCGGCCTGCAGGCTCCCTCGCTCTCTCTCTCTCTCTCTCTCTCTCTCTCTCTCTCTCTCTCTTCGGGCTGGCGCAGGCCCCCACGACGCCTCGGGCAGCATTTTAACAACTTAATTTCTGACGACGATCGCGAGAAGCGAGAAGGAGCGGGGGACGGAAGAGAAAGAGAGAATGAGACGGACAACGGCGCCGGAGAGAAAGAGAAGGACGAGGAGAGAGAGAGAGAGACGAGCTAAGAGAGGCACTCTGCCGAGAAATCGGCCTATCTCTCTCTGTCTTTCTCTCTCTCTCTCTCTCTCTCTCTCTCGTGTGGAGCTTTGCTTTTTTTTCTGCGCCTCTAAGCTCCGCAGCATCGGCCTTCTCTCTCCCCAGGCCGTTCGTTTCTCCCACTTTTTGCTCCTCACTGCGCCGCGCAGTACCCCATCACCCTCTTCCCTCTTTTTTTATCCCTCCGTTCCTATCTCTCTCTCTCTCTCTCTCTCTCTCTCTTACCCTCTCTTTCTTTCTGCACATTACGATCGAGTCCCCGAGTCTACATCTGCAAAGCAAGAGAGCGGAGGGCACCTGTGAACGCGGCGCTCTCCGCGAATAACAGAGCGAAGGGCGCAGAAATATAGAGAGAGAGTGAGAGAGGAGCGCGCGAAACGTAACTCGCCTCACCGATCTCTCCTTAGACCTATATATACGCACATACTTACACGCGCTCTTCGTATATCGCATACACCCACCTTTCTCTCTCTCTCTCTTTCTTCCTCTCTTTTCCTTAGTCTCCCGCGGCGTTTGAGAAAAGCATCGAGTCCCGTGTCGTTATGTCGAAAAAGGGAGCGCGCCGAACCTTTCGACAAAAAAAAAATAAAAGAAAGAAAAGTGTCAGGCAAGGCAGTAGGGGGTGGAGAGAGAGAGAGCTAGACAGAAGCGTAGACACGGGATGAAAAGAATCCGTGCAGAGCCGAAAAAAAATCGCATGCGACACAGCGCAGTTCGGAAAAGCCTGTGACCGAAGCTGCCTTCTCTTTTTCCCTAACACACATAGGCCCGTACAGCTATATAGACACAAAGCGATTTCTCGCTTCTGGCCCAAGCGAGAAAAAGAGAAGAGCCGCGGAGAAAGAAAGAGAGCGAGAGAGAAGAGAGGCAAGAGCACAAGATTCAGAAGGTATCCTCACTCAATGTTGTGTGTGTGTGAGTGTACGTGTATGCGCTCTCGGTTCTCGCGTAATAAAGTTATCGAGGAGTTCTCTCGGGGTTGGCGCGAGTGCAAGAGCAAGGGAGAAAGAGAAGGAGCGCGCGTGGGAGAGGGAGAGGAGGAGGAGGAGGAGGAGAGAGCGAGGCCGTAGCGCGAGAGCTAGAGAGTAAGCGAAATGGAGATATGGGTAGGGTGTACACCGAGAGTGGGAGGGAGGGAGCGGGTTGAGTCCGGGGCAGGAGGGGGAGGAAGGAGGAGATTGCCCGAGAGCGGCCGGCCGCGCGGCTGGGAGCAAAACCAGTTTGGAGATGTGTTTTAAGCGAGAGGTTGCACGCTTAAAAAAGCAGTAAGTCTTGCGCGCGAGGATGAGAGGCGGAGGAGGAGGAGGTAGAGGCGAACGAGAGAAGAAAACGATGGAAGAAGGAGGAGGAGGAGGAAGGTTGCGAGGTGGAAAGGAAGCTGAGCGGAGAAGGGAGAGAAAGCGCTTGCTCCTGCTCCTGCTGCTGGGGCTATCCCCGGCTACGTGGCCGTGCGCTCTGCTATCTTGCTCTCGCACGGCCAGTCCGCGAGAGAGGCGAAAGATGAAAGGCAGAAAAAGCGAGGCGTGGCGCGCCGGCATAAGGGACGAGGGGGCGCGGCGAAGGGAGGCAGCGAGAGAGAGAAAGAGAGAGTAACGGCCGGCGTTGCCAGCGGCGATAGGACGAGGGGAGGATGAGGAGAGAGAGGAGAGGAGGTATAGTACGAAGGGGCAGGGGCCCGCCGACCATTCCTCGGCCTCCAGCACACGTCTTCATTAGTCCAGCATCGCGCGGGCTGTCGGGGCCCAGTGGCGCAGCCGCCGAGCCATAGGCGCAGCCAAGGAGAGAGGCGCACACGCGCGCTATCCTCCTCCTCCTCCTGCACATTTTGCTGATCCTCTACTGTGCTGCCGCTGCTGCTGCGCGGCTCTGTCTGTGCCTTCTCTCTTTTCGCAAAACGAGTCCTCGGCGCGCACCAAGCCACCGCCGCCGCACAGACCGAAACGCCGATTTTTGCGCGTCTTTTTTTCTCGCCTCCCGCTCACTAGCCCCTCTCTCTCTCTCTCTCTCTCTCTCTCTCTCTCGAGATCGGCTCTCGAATAAGCTTCTCCTCCTCCTCCCGCTGTTGTTTATGCCTTATTCATGGGGAGAGCTCGGATTTTTTTTTATTCGAAAAAAGGGGAAGGTAGCGCGGACACTTGGCGACGAGTACATGATTGAGATGTTTATGGAGGATTGGTACTTCCAGCGACGCAATTTGCGATTTTAAGTCAATGGATATCTTATTGCCACTCTGATCAAACTTCTTCGATCCAGCTCTGATCCCAACCCTTCCCTGTTCTCAGATATTAAATACACCTTTTATTTTTCTTCAAATTTGAGCTTTGCCTTTTTTTTGCCCGGCTTTATGCTAAATTTTATTCAGTTTATATATACACATACAGCTAATTAAAAAGATAAAACTTTGCGATAGGTTGAACTTGTTGAGTTGTCAGTGTCTGAAAAGGCGGTATTCATCGCTATTTCGATTGTTTGATTTAGTTGTCTTCACAGGCCGGATTCCCGTTGATTCGAAAGTGTTGAATTACTTAATTACAACGAGTGGATTTCATTCAAACGCTTCTTAGCGTCTGAATTAAGATTAACTCGGAATGAAGATTTAATCGCAGGATGCGTATAATAGTGCTTCATAAATTAACGTTAATTTATTTGACAAATTAGCATACGTTTATTCGCAATGTCTTCGCAGATATGCGACTTTTGATATTTTCATTTCTACGAGTACCGGCTATATGCGAGCTGTAATAAATGGGTTCATTAAAACGGCTTTTTTCCTTGCTGTATTTGTTGATTTTTCATAAATATTTGCAAATTTGATGGTTGGAGTAGGATGTAAAGGTAACAAGTATGTAGGCTTTGAATTGATTTAGGACTCATTTATTTATTAGAGAAAATAAATAATACACTATATGCTCGATAAAACAATCGTCACGATATCATTCTATTACATAGTACAAAAGCTATATTATGTAATATAGCACAATAAACATTTTACCGTAAAACTTTCATTTAAAAACTCACGTAAACTTCGTTATGTATATATCTTTAAACGAAATAAAAGAAAAAACAGTAATAATGACTCTCATTATAAACGAAAATACAATATAAAAATACGTAACATGTTTACATATAATATAATATGGTGTATTTGTTAACATTAACGTATTGACCCATTTTTTGTTTCAATGATCATGTCGGATAAACCCTGTATCGGTAATAGTCTAATTAACTTCTTCTCTCGACTTTTCGCATTACACATTGACGATTAAACCATAACGGCGAAAATACATTGAATACATAACGCACACGACTGGAAATACATGTATATTACCGATAAACGCATTATTATCAATTCCCAAAATTGCAGGTCAATTATGTTCGTATGCACGTATGTATAAGATATATATGTGTAAGCCTGTATAGCTATCTTATCTGCCGAGAGTTGGATGGATCCATTTCCACGTATAGTATGCAAGTTCCAGTAAAATCGGTACAATTGAGAAAAGAAGATCGGCCCAAGTCGGTTTGCCCGGGCGCAAGAGCGATTATTAGGCTCGTTAGCGCCGCTGGCACTCTCTTTCACTCGAGATCGATCGGTTTCTCAAAACGAGCGCCTCGGCAAATACAACGAGTCTATATACCCACAGCGGTAATTGTGTTTACACTCGACGAATCTATTTGCCCAGTATTAAAATGAGTAGTGTAGAGCGAGCGCGCGCGTCTGTGTGTAACCGTGCGCTCTCGAAGGTGTTGGGCTGGGGAAAGTCAACCAAAAACTGGTTTCAAGTGTCGAGAAGCATCTCTCTCTTTCTCTCTCTCTCTCTCTCTTTTTCTCGGCCCATTTGAATTTCGAATACGCGCGCGCCGACAGCAGCATCGGCGTAGAGAAAGAGAGTGAGAGCTCTCACTTCTTCTCTTCCCCGTTGCTTGATTCTCTCGTATCCTGCTACTCTCTCTCTCTCTCTCTCTCTTTCTCTGACACCCTCTGGGTGCGCGCGCGCGTATCATAGACGCGTCGATTTTTACGTCTCAATTTACATTTTCCAGTTGGTTAGCAGCCTGAACTTCCACACGACGTTCGGCCCGATCTCGGCAACGTAGAGGGCCGTTCCATTCGGGCAGGCCGCGATCTCGTGTGGATTGCTGAACGACTGAAATTTCAAAGACGAAAATCATTGTAATTTTGCCACGAGAAAGAGAGGGGGGCGCCCCAGCATCAACGGTCCTTCGTTCGACTGGCTCGGGCTGTATATACGCCGGAATTACGACGCGTTAAAAGGAACGAGCCTTCCCCCCCCCAGCCCTCGTTCTCTCTCTCTCTGTCTTTCTCATTGGCGGGCGTCGGCACTGTCGGGCGCCAATTTTCGTGCGCCGCGCGTCGAATTTGCAGCGGCGGGGGCTCGCGGAGTGAGATGTTCGCTCCTAAAGAACACGCTGTCGGCTTGAGTTATTGCCCCTCTCTCTCTCTCTCTCTCGCTGAGGAGGAGGAGTGCGCGTTATATTTCTCGTCTTTTTAGTTTTATTTTTATCCCTCCCGGCTAATGCCGAGACTCTCCCGAGAGAGCCTCGAGCAGGAGTTGCGTTTATTTCAAAGGCCCTTACTATACGCATATGCCTTGATTCAGAAGAATCAGGCTTGTTTCGCGCGCTCGTTTACAATGATTTTACACTTTGTTATTTGTTTGTACAAGGCTTGTTTTGCCATTGTCCGCACGGTAAATGAGGTTTTATTACGTATTGCCTATGGAGAACGTTATATTTTTGTAAATTACTTCTTTTTCTTCTTTTATGACGATTCGTTGTATTTTTTTACGTTTGTTTTTCTTCAACTGTTTTTTTCTAAATTTATCTGACAAAAAGCCGGAGTTACTTGATGCGATAAAAACTTGCATATTACGAGGATTGTTATGTAAAACACGACTTTTTTGCAACGCGTATTTTTAAAGTTGTCTTTCGTCGAAAATCAACAGTTATACCGATTTATTTTTTAATTCTTTAAGCTTGCGTTATAAGAGCAAAGAAGACGTATAGTGCTGTAAACTTATTTCTTTCCTTTTTTCCTTTTCTTTTTTTTACTACGTACCGACACGACGCGCGCGGCATCCTTTGAAGTAGTAGCCGGGGTTCGAAGCATGACGTCGAAATAATTTTTAACAGCCGTGATTTTTCGTTTTATTTTTAAACGCGGACGTCCGAGAAAAACTTTTGATTGCCCGAGATATATTTTCAAGCTCGTTATTGCGTTAAATAAATGTTCAATTGGAAGGCTTGATTTTCTCTTTCTCGTTTGCGACAACAGAGGATTTTATTGTTGCTACCGCTGATTGTAGTAGGAGTGGACATTTTTAAAATGTTTTAAATACCGTACGAAAAACTACATATATTGTGTAAATAAAATGTAACTTACGTCGTAGGTCGGACCCCACGTTGCTAAAACTGATCCGTTGTCAGGACTGAGGGTAAAACCCATGACGGGATTATTCGGCGTCGTTGGTCCGTTGATAGCGTACAGCAGGTCACCTAAACACATCAATAATATTCACATGAAGTACTTCTTAGCAGCTAAATAAAACATAAAATGAATTTTATAAAATTTGTATTTAGATTAAATAAAACGTAGCATCGAAAATTCACTGCTTATTCTTTCCCGTCTCCCCAAGCCAACAAAAACATAACACTTTATTTTATTGTTACACATATCTCTGCACGTGTGCGTCATTTGTTTTTCTTTTTCTCTCGCAAATAAACGTACGTGTATACGCACGGACACGGAATATCGTGATAATCCGTCAAAGCCTTCCGATGAAAAAAGAGAGAAACGCGGATTAATCTCTCGGAGGGCGAACAGTTACGTCCGGCCGCGAATAATATACGTAACCCAAGTCCTCGTACATCTTAATGACTTTATTACGTTCGCTGAGGAAGAGATAGAGCGAGCGAGAGAGGGAGTTTGGTGTAAGTATACAAGAGAGAACGGAGCGCGCATATACGCGAAAGAAAAAAGTAAGATAAAAAAAAAGCCACGAAGGAAGCGAAGGGAGAGGAGAATTAAGGACGGAGAGACGAGTAGGAGGAAGAGAGGATAAGAGCGGCGCAAAAGCGTCAGCGGGAGCCGATTATGCCGCGTGTATATAGAGCTATACGCACCGTGCGAAGTGACGCCGAAAATCTTGCAGACACCTGGCCGATGGATAACCAGGGGCAGCCACGCTGGCATTTGCTCCTTCTCGCCGGAGGCTCGCTGAAGCTCCAGGGCCCGGGTCAAGTTGAAGCAGACTATGCGCTGGTGCTCGCGATCGGCCACGCACACGTCGCCGCGTTTCATTATCGTCAGACTGTGAGGCACGCGTAGACGAAGGAAATCTGTAGGAGAGATCGAATGAGTTTATGCGTTGTTTGTTGTTTTTATCAAATACACTGTTGTATGTGTGCATTAAAAAAAAATGGCTGTTTACTATGTATGCTTATAGAGATTATAAAGGCAAATCGGATATTATGCGCTCGTGTTGTTTTTTTTTCGGAGCGCGAAAATCGTTCGTTCATTCTGCAATCGATTTGACTTTCTCTTTCGCGTGTACGTACCACAACGCGAGATTCGCGCGGTTCCTTCACGATAACACGTCGATTACTGCGGCTCTTGCGTGATCGTTTCGTACCGATTTTTTTGTATACGATGTTCGTGAAAATTGGAACAGATCAATTAGTAGAATATCCTATTATAATAATGCAATATATAACCCTATAACTTTATCAATTTATACATCGCTGTATGCAATGTACATAAAAATGTACTACTGGTATAAATTGACATCGAGTTGTGGACGTGCATACTGTATAGTATTACATAACAGGCAATACCAACGAGTGGTTCACTATCCCATTACTGGGCATATCCCCCTGCGACTTGTTCCGTTCGTAAATTCCCGAGACTTGTTGCATTAGCCGTGGCATTTGAAATCGAGTCGGAATATTTTAACCCTAGGCGCGATAGGTTGTGCTATGTTTAAAAAGTAAAATCACCGTAACATTACCGGAGGCCGAAAAGCCGATGTTTATCAGCGCGATACCATCGGGCTAGGCCCTAGTCGGGGGTCCAAGTTGGTCCTCTCGTGAAAAATGAAGCCGCTGTCTGCCGTGGGCATAGGGGTTAAGCGGTGGCTGGCGCCTGTGCACCTACCTCGATTGTCGTAGGGCGGTAGTTGGCCAACGAAGCGGCCCTCGGTGTCGAAGACGACGATGCGGTCGTTGCAGTAGCCATCGGCGACGACGACCTCGCCGGCCGGCGTCACCGCCACCGAGGTCGGCTGGCAGAAGTGCCGGGCGTCGCTGCCCGGTACGAAACGCTCGCCCAGCACCAGGCTCGGCTCCGGCTCGCCGCTGCTGTCGCTCTCTCTTTTCGGGAACTGCGCGAGTCGTCCGGTGAAAAATGCCGAGTTATATACTTTTGTGTGCACTGGGGAAAAGGACCGCTGGGGCATGGGGAGGGACAGGTCCGACAATAGAGTCCCGGGGCACATAAAAACGACGATTTAACAGCGATGAGTATAGCTGGAGATGAAAAGCTTCGTCTTTCCGTTTTGTTCGGCTATTCCGGAAAGTAGCGACAATGCCATCTTTGTGCTGTTTATTTTTGCGATTATCGCATTCTAGGCCCCCTCGCTCCTCTCTTTCTCTCTCGGCGGGTTTTCCGACTGATTTACCGAAGATTAACGCACAAAGCGCTCTGGATAATGAGGGCTCTCTGGAGCATTTCTTTTTTCACAATCAACGATGCTCGCTTGCATTAATCGGATTCAAAGCGTTCGGAAGCCGATGAAAAGCTTATGGTTTATGGCCCGTGATACAACTGAATTTTCATTTGGTTTTTTAACGCGGCTAGGTCGAAAACTATTGGGTTTTTTTCCATTTAAGAAAATAAATCAGCTGAAGTCTACGTCGACTTCAACGTATACAAATAAAAGCGTACGGTCTTTGTGTACTTTGCCGCGCGTGCTTCGTTTTTATGCAAATACGGAAAATAATTAATATTTGTTCAAGTTATATATACATCGGGGTCCGAATCGATGCTTCGCATATACGCGTATATCTATATCCCTTTATAAATCATAAAGAAGCATTTCGTGTTACGGCGCGAGTTCGTTCCACGGATGAAATATCGTAAATACGAAATTTATAACGAGGCCCTCTCGAAAAAGGCGTTTGAGATCTAACCGCGGTACAAGCATATATGGGGGTATACCTAGGTATGGGAGGAACAGAAGAAAAAAAAAGTGAAAGAAACACGAAGGAGGGAAAAAGCCGAAAAAAAGTCAAAAGCCCGCGTGTGTCGGTAGAATCGGTATAGGTATAGAAAGAGAGAGAGAGAGAGAGAGAGAGTGCGCGCATGTCATAAATCTCAGGCTAGGCGAATTGGAAAAAGTCGGTGTTCGAAGAGAGGGAGAGAAGGCCCCCCCGCGGTCGGCGTTCGGCTGCTGGGAGCCTGACGTTCGGAGGTTGTTACCTTGAAAACCTGGTGTAGCGCTACGTCGGTCAGCCAGACGTTGCCTTGGGGATCGACGTGGATGCCGTGGGGCAGGTAGAACGCGTTGCTGCCCCATCCGTCTTCAATGTCGCCGCTTGCGGGATTCAACGTCAACACCGTATTCACGCCGATGGGCCCGGCCTCGGGCTTTGTGTACTGGTAGTTGGCGTCGAACGAGCTGCGGGGCACACACAAATGCTCGTCAATAATGCGATCGAGGAAGAGAGAGCCAGCATTTCCCACCGGGGCATATACGCCCCCGTACGTATACACGCGCGACAGAGAGAAAGTGCACACCCTCTGCTCGGCTCGTTATGTGCATGTGTACCCAGAGGATGCCCACAATGGGCCCTGTACAGCCGCGACAATGATCCGCGCAGAGCGTTCACGTATGTGCGTATAGGAGAAAAGGAGAAAGAAGGGAAAAAAGAGCATCGCCTCGGTCGTTTAATGTCGCGGCCCTTCTGTAGTCGCTGCTCTAAGGCCCAGGCTAAGGCCCCGCGAACGTTCTCGCGCTTTCTTCCATTTCTCAAGCGTTAAGCAAGACGTCAGGTTCGGGGGAGAGAGAGAGAGAGAGAGAGAGAGAGAGAGAGAGAGAGAGAAAGAGAGAGAGAGAGAGAGAAGCCGCCGGCAAAGAGCGGGGCACCGACGAAAGGTCCATTTATAAGACTTGAGAAGATGAGCGCGCGGTTGCTTCTCTCTCGCTTTCCGTGGAAGTGCCGCCGCCGGGGCCCCATTATTACACGCGGCCATTTTATTCGTTCGACTGAGAAAGGCGAATACAACACGCGCCGCGCGCTGTCCATATACATACACGCGGCATATCTTTGGCTGGTCCGAAAAGAGTTTTCTCCTCTCTCTCTCTCGGGGGGTGCATATAAGAGAGCGCGCGAGCGGCTCCGGCCAATTGCATTGAATTACAACGCGCCAGGGCCCACCGTATACAACGTTTTGCGCGTGTACGGCCATAAATCGCGAGAGGGGGGCCCCAGCGCGACTTCTGCGCAGCTCTCGCTTGCAGGAACAGAGAGCGAGCGCGTATAGTGTGAGGGGGACCCGTGTCTCCCCTTTATCGGGACGCATCTACCCGATCGCGCGCCTTCTTATTCCCTCGCGCGCATGGCCCTGAGCCTCTGTCCAGCGAGCTCTCTCTCTTCGCTGCTGCTACTCCTGCGCTAGCTCGAGGTGTTATTGGCTCCGGCGCCGGCGCGTCCGAAGGTGGCGGGGATCGCGCGCGCCCGCTCCCGTCTATATATCTCTGCAACGTAGTATATAACTATATGGTGGCTGAGTATATCTACGTCCTTGGTTTCTACAGGACCGCGCTGCAGCATCAGCATTTCCCCCTACCCCGCGAGCGCATCTACTATCTGTTTCAAAAGGTTCGACCCTTAAGAGTGAGAGGGAGAGAGCTTGGAGAGTGTATACTTTCTTGCTCTATCCGGCTTGCAGTATCCCGCTCTTTTTTCCTATAAGTGCACGCGTGTGAGAGTTTCTTATATGCTCCTTCTCTCTTGCTCGGCGTCGCGCGTCTCTCCTTTTTCCTTTTGGACCAAGCTTGCTTGTATTACAGGGAAAACATCGTGAAGGTGCGAGTAAACAGGATCGAGAGAGAGGGGAGGGGGAGAGTCCTTTATTTGAAAAAGACGATATTTTTTTCCTCTTTCCTTTGTGTTTGCCTTAGTTCGTGTTGTTTTTCTTTTCTTTTTTGGCTAAGTGGGATAGCTACTACCTGTCGAGAGCGCGTTAATGCTGAGCAAATAGATTAGGGGGATATGTTTGATTTTCATCGCGCCAAGAGAGAGAGACAGAGAGCCAACGACGAACCTCGAGTTCTCCAATTTAAATTTGTGTGCATACGTATGTGTGCCAGCTGTAAGGGTGTGTGTATGGCCGCGTGCGCACGCGTCCCCGCGAGAGAGAGAGAGAGAGAGAGAGAGCTGCCTCGGCTGGATAAATATTGCCAAAGAAATTTGCGCTCGAGTGATATTCCATACGCTTGGCGTGCAGGGGGTGGAGGGGGGATATAGGTGTGAGATTGCGTGGAAAGATCATTTTAATTCCGTGTGCTCTGTGTATTTTTTCTTTAGTTTTACATCTTTCCCCCTTTTTTCCCCGTGATTTACGAACGAGAATTGAAAATCAATATTTTCGGGTCGGGTTGGGTTAGTTGCGAGATAAGGGGTACATGTCCGTTTTAATCGCTATCTCGCCTTGTACCGAGATTTAATTACATTGAATTTTAACGAGAAGTTGAATTTGAAAATGGTTCTTTACAAAAACGATTTTAACGTTTATAGTGGCCATTATAACAAGAATACGAAGAATTTAACTAAATAATCACGATTTAATTACGCACTCGAAAAAAAAGAAGATGTACAGCGTTGCGCAAGGACAGGCAGTTCCAAGTCCAAATCCACAACACCATAGCGACATACCCGCTCCATGGAGACCACACATGCTCACCGAAAAAAAACTTCCAGAGCCTCTCGAAAACAACAATAAAGGCTCTCTTGAAATCTTCCAAGCATATAGATACACAGACAGACAGACAGACATAGATCATGAAAGAAGAAAATTGTCCGGATTATTGAATTTCAAAAGTCCCGTTGGCCATATATCCTCGCAACGTATTCAGCGTTACGTCGCCGTAAGCGGCGTACGCCCGCAGAGCGGCTATTAGCCGCGGCGTCAATTTTCTCTCAAAGTCAAACATTTCTTACTCATATTCCCAGACGTGCTCTCCCCGATGAAAGATGACCGGCCGTCCCAGCTGGTCGACAGTCACACCGGCGACCTGGCCAAGGCCCTTGGGGCTCTTCCAGTTTAGATCCTGAACAGGTTGCTGCTCCAACGAGCTCTCGGCGCCGAGGTCGACCCTCTTCTCGTGCGGCAGCCGACACTGCAACACGCACACACATGCACACACGCTATTATAAGAGAAAATTTTCTGATAGGGGAGTTATTAGCATATGCTTCGGAAAAAGCCCTTGGAGCTACTTCAAGCCGCGAACTCGCCTGCCGGATCGCGTCAAACACATTCGAGGGGCAGAGGGGGAGGGGGAGTGGTTGTTAACGCAACAGGTTTACGCAGCGAGATTATCCGGTGTGTATCGCGGACGCGACTCTACATACACATATCCATATGCGCGGGCAAGTGTATCCCGCGCGCGTTTATATTATCCAGGGGTGTTTATGGCCCATTCGCTCTGCCCACCTGCAGGATGTCCAGGACGTTCTCGTAGAGCCGAGCTATGGCCTCGTTCTGCCTGCGCTCGTAAGCCAGCTCGTTGCCGACGTTCCGCAAGCTCGGCTCGTCGTCGTACAGGTCGCCGATGACGGCCGCTCCCACCGAGCCCGATCCCAGCAGTAGCACTAGGCCAAACAGCTGCGACACCAGCAGCATCATCATCCTCGGCCTGTGTTTAACGCACCAGAATGAAACTGCAGGAACAATCGCTCTCTGTCTTCACAACGAGAATATGCCAATGTCGGGGGGGGGGGGTCAATGGAAGCTAAGCACCGATAAATACGTCCTACTCGATTTTTCCCATATTTTCAACTCTCTCCCCTACCCGCGGGACTGAAACTGGAGAGCTGCAACTGTTATAATACGTACGCCCGAGAAAAAAGATCCGTAAAGCCACCCACGCACGCTCGAACGTAGGCGAGACTGCGGATCGATAAGACGCGCAGGCGCCTCGTTGATGCGCGAGCCTCGCGCAGCCCGTAGCGCGTCTGTTAAGCCACTGCGATCGAATTGGAGGGCAGAGAGGCTAGTGCGTACTCGCGCATTGGAGCTTGGCCCGGTTGCAAGCGAAGACCCGCTGTTTTTCAAATCAGGCATTGTTGTATACGAGCCATACCGATTGCTCTTTGTACAACGTGTAAGCTCGAGGCCATGTACACGTAAATAAAGGCTCTCTCGCATTATCCGCAGCTTACAAGAGTCGTTAACTGCGCTATCGTTAAAAAGCAATTAGCCGCGGCCGAGCTAATCGGCGAGTATCGCGCCTCGCCGAGGGGGCAAAAAGCGCCGCTATATATTGCAAGGAATATAGCAGAAATAAGGAGAGAGGAGAGCAGAGAGTCGTCGGCGCCTGGAAGCGCGCGCGGGCGTTTGTGTATGCGTTTCCCTCGGAACGAACAAAAAAGGAAAAAAAAGCGCGAGGGAAGCACAAGTCTCTGTCCGTGTGTTTCTCGTCTCCCCGCGGGGATCTTAAAAAGCGCGAATAATGAATTTCGCCGAGCCAGCTGCCGGTCGCTCTTTACACACACGGGAGACGGAGAGAGAGAGAGAGGAGGCTTACATAGTGTGTGCCTCTCGCTCGCGTGTGTACCCGCCGCGCGATATCATTAGCTCGATCGCAACAGCTATAGCCAGAGAGAAAGAGAGAGAGGTGTATTAAGCGTCCCTTCGCACGAGCGAGCGTTACACACGCGGAAGATCGGCGGCGGCCGTTAATAAGCGCGGGCCGCGTGTTCGCATCGGCAAAAATCGATCGGGACATCGGACCTATCTCTTTCTCTCTCTCTATCTCTCGCGTGACCAACAGAGAGAAAAAGAGAGAGAGAGAGAGAGAGAGAGAGAGTTGCCTCAAGAGAGTACGAAGAGAAAGAGAGAGATCTCCACGACTATACTCGCCTCTCTCGCTCTGCGGCGATGTATGTTGCGTGCGGCCGAGCGACGTGTAGCCGATCTTGTTCGCCGCGCGGACAGGGCTAAGGGGCGGCGGGGGGGAGCACCGAGGTCTAATCGGACGGAAAAACCGCAGGCTTTCGCTTATAAGCGTTTTTACCCCCTTCGCGCTCGGTGTACTGAGAGAAGGAGATGGGAGGAGGTGAGTTTAAGCTAGTGGTAAGAGAAATTACCGGCCGGCGCTTGGATACACGGTGTCCGGTTGCGCCTCCCTCCCTCTATGTATATAGGCCTACAACTCCAGTTTGTATATGTATACACTCGATATCTCTGCGTTTTCAAAAGTCTCGCTGCGCTTTCGTTGCTCTTCTTGATGTTTCGTTGCTTTAATAAGCACTTGCATTGAGATTTCGTTTTAGAACATAAAATACGTGGTTCAACGTTTGCATGCAATCTGGTGGATGTGTTTTTTTATTGTATCGAAGAAAGCAGCTACATACATATGTTTATTTTAGCCAAGTATTGCTACGTCGAAAAAAAAAGAGTATAGAGGAAGTAGTTCGCGAGTGCGTGTATACATTCTGCGATTCTCGCATTTTAAGACGCGCGAAAATTTAGTATATGAAATTTTTATAAATCCGTGATCATTGCTAAAGGAGCAAGGATGAGAGAAAAGGACAGAGAGCGGGCGGTCTATATAAGTTTATACGAGCGTATTCTTGCCGTAAAAAAAAATCGGCTTGACCAGAGATTACATCAACGCGCGCGCAGCTCTCTCTCAAGAGAGAGAACCACGTATACAAGGCACGCGTACATACTCGCGTGGAATTCCACGTTAAACGCCAATCTATAATTCAGCGATTTAATTGCCGGCGTAAAATTAACCAAGTGAAATTCGCAGGACCCCCGCGCCAATAAGGAGTTTTCCAATTAAACTCGCTTTTATGCGCCAACGGCCGAGGCATATCGAGCAGTTAAATTTCATTTAAATCTGACGCTCCCCTCCCTCCCCCTCAACTTCTCGTTCTTTTCGAGCCCTATGTACGAATCCGCACACAGGCTTACATACGTACACGATAATAAAAAAAGACACGTTCGTACAATTTGCACTTTGCTCGATGGCGCTATGGGCTTCTCGAGTGTACGACGCCGATAGCGCTAAAATCGCGAAACGCGCGCTCGAGGAAAAGGAGGCGAGCGCCCGCGGGGCTCTCTATACTCTCTTTCTCTCTCTCTTTTTCTCAAGAGTGAGCGAGCGGCCCTCGCGGCGACTGTTACAAAAAGCTCAATTTTCCTAGCACGTAGAACACGTGTAATTACGAGCGGTCGTATACACACGCAGACTATACACCTCTACAGATATATACACAATGCAAGCCTGCTAGTTTGCGTGTTCGTACGTTTTACCAAGTCAGCGAGAAAAAGGTATAAAAAGCTAGAGAAAGAAAGAGAGAGAAGTTGTGCCAAGAGCTCAAGGCTTAGAGAGGAAGATAAGGTACGTATAGTGCGCAAGGGGGAGAGAGTCGGGGTATGGAAAGAGCTTGGATTGTAGATACAGCCTGTACGCGGGGCTCTAGGCTGAAACTCGCGGAAGTGGAGCTGGCCTCTTACAAGCTGTCTTTCTCTCTTTTCTCCGCTTGTTCGCCGTGTTGCACGCGCGTGTCTTGGTTTACGAACGCGCGCGCGCGCCTTCTAGTCGATGCGAAAAGAGAGAGAGAAAACGTTGAGGCTGTCGCGCGACGGGACCATTGTCCTAGAGCGCATACCCGTGGCGCGAGAGAGCAGGTAGTGGCAGCTGGAAGAAGAGGAGTCCAGGCTCCTTTATTCCCGGCTCCCTCTCTCTCTCTCTCTCTCTCGGTTTTCCTCTGGGCTTTTTCGTGGGTTCGGGGGACGGACGTCGGTGCGCACACGTGCGCAGCCTTGCGCCGCGGCCTTGTCCGATTCGAGCCGGGCCCCGAGAGCCTCTACTCCTCTCCTCTCGGCTCTTCCTTCTTTTTCGCCCCGGCTCCTTCCCTTTTTCTTCTTCGCCCTCTCTGTCCTTCTTCTATTCAGTTTTCGACCCGATTTTTGAAAGTTCACTCTCTTTCTCTCTCTCGCTCCTTTTTCCTCAAAGCGGTTGTTTGGGTTTTTATACACGACTGGGAATCGCGCTGCTGTGCGGAGCCGCTCCCGGTCATTGCGATCATAACGGTTAGATGAGCGATTTTGATGAAAGATGATATTCTCCGAACTCGTTGGCCAATCTCTCTTTCTCTACCCCCCGTAGCAGCCAAGCTTCTCCAAATGACCTTAGTTTATTTTTTTTCGTGTATCTTCTTCCTACTGGCCCCCCTCTTCCGTTACACTCGCTGTCTCTCAGTCAACGATGTTGATGCTACATTTTGATTATTACCGCATTGTTAGCGATTTTTTCTTTCCTTCTCGCTCGGTCGACTCGAGATATACTCTTTACGTTTATCGAAGCGAAAAAATGTTCTAATTCAAAGATCTTGGCATTTCAAGTGAGCTGTTGATCTTTGTCAGCTCGTGAATCGCGCATCATTAAGCTTTCGCGCGCGCGGAGCTATAAAATTAACTAACAAGTCAACGACCTTCTCCCGTTCACGAGAGCAACTTTCATATATAACGTATATCTGTCGGTATATACGCACATGTGCCCGCGCGTGTGTGCACATATAAGTGCGCGCATCTGTTTCGCTTGTTCCTCTTCTCTTCGCGGCATGAACAGCACACGGCACATCTGAAGAACATCAAGCTAAATTATACAAATTTATTTCTTCATTATATTTCGTTATATCTCTATCTATATATCTCTCTAGAGAGACAAATATAATATATATCTCTGCTGGTGATTTTTTTCAAGTTCAACAAAATTAAAGGCACTTTTAATGGTAGTCTTAAAAACAACAATTTCACGTCGATCTCAAAAGGTGGACAAATAAACACTCGGTCGATTATTTCACCAAATCCGGCGTATAAAAACAACCTTAACACGCGGCACGTAAAAACATAAGCTACAACACCATAATGCCGAGAAGGGGGAGTAGGGGGCGAAACGAACCCAAATTTATTTTTCTCCCGGTGACGACCTGAAATTTTTCAGACCTAGAACGAGCCTGCTCTCTCTCGCTCGCATCGCTCTTCCAAAACTCATTAGGGACCGACACTTGTTCCCCTTATTATGCGTGGGCCCCTGAAATCCCTTTTTTCTATCCGCAGCAACAGAGGCCCTCCTATCCCCCACCTCTATCTACATCTATCCAGCTTGCTCTCTCTCACCATAATTCATCACCCCGAAATTACCATTCACGATGCCGAGTGTAGTGGCGCGCCGTGAAAATGTAGTGAAACGGGGAGTGGGGGAAACCGAGGGGCCCCGTCAGTCCCTTTAGCCGACTCACCGAGCGCGCAGCACCTGTCTCGTAAACAAAACCAAAGCGATGCCAGGCCAGAGTCAGTAAGGCGACGAGGGAGGAGAGAAAACGAACCTCTCTCTCTCTCTTGTCCGTTTTTCGGGGCCTCTCGCCCCGATATCTGTACGGGCAGAGGGCCTCGTGACACCGAATAACCCCTTCGAAGAAGTGTGTAGCTCTTTAGATCGATCGAGGCATTTGCCTCTCTCTCTCTCTCTCTCTTGCCGCCTTTCTCTCTTTTTCCCTTTCCGATGGCTTGTCAATTCTCCGGCTCGTTTATTTTTTTCCTCTTTCAAGCGCGCTGGCTCTCTCGCCCGGGCCGTCGGACGTGCGTGTCCGCCTATCTCTCCTTTTGGGCCCGACAATGGGATTCGTTTATTCGGCCGGTTCTCGTCTTCGTTGCTTTATATTCTCACGTAGTCCGTGTATAAGCGGGCGCACACCTCGCGCGCTCGCTCTACGTGTACTACATATAATACAGTTGAGAACCATCTCTTTCTCTCTCGCTCACTCTATCGTGCGCCGGAAAGCCGTGCATGTTGTTGCGGAGGTACCGGAGCGCAGTGTGCCGGTACCGGGGCGCGCGCAGAGGTCTTGCACGTTCAATGCGCGGGCAGTATCTCCTCTCGTCTTATACTATACTCGGGGCCCCATCGACGATGCACCGCTGCGAAGAATCGACAGGCTGGAGGATGGGGGGTGCTGCCAGAGGGGTTTGAGAAGAAAGAGGAGGTGGAGGAGGACGAGGAGGAGCCGGGGAAGGGGGAAAGTTGGCAGGGATGCGTGCTGCACTGGAGGCCGAGGGGAGCGAGTTAAAGAGGGAGAAGGAGAGCGTCCGAGGGACAGAGAGAGAGAGAGAGCAAGAGGCCGTGGGGGGAGAGTGAGGGGGTGGAGGAAAGAGAGGCGAGTTGGTATCTCAATCAGGCGAGGAGCCGGCCAAGTTGGGGCGTGCGGCTGCCGTGCTCGCGCGCGCACCACAGCCTCCGCTCTCGCCGGATGGACCCCTCGTATACGCGCCCCTCTACGTGTCTCCGAGTGTTTCTGTGTGTGCGAGCGCGCGCGAGGGAGAGAGAGAGAGAGAGAAAGCGGTCCCCGCGGCGGCGGCGGCGGGCCTCTCGGCCGCTCTCGCTGGCTTGTGTAGCTGCGTCTCCCTCGCACGACTGGCCGGCCAGATACTTGTATCGGCTGGATTCGTCGCGCGCTCTCTCTCTCTTGCTCTCCTCGTTCGGCGGGCGGCCGTTCGTGCTGCAGCCGCTCCCGCCGCCAGCGCCGTCGGCGAACGGCCGGGCGGAGAGGGAAGGGCGCGCAGGAGACAGAACAGAGCTCCGGCCGCGCGGAGCCGTCACAACTCAATCTAGTTCCACGGAGGCTGCGCTCCCGCCAGCACGTGAGGTCCGCGCCGCTCCGTTCTCTCTCCGCCTCGCTTGCGATATTCCAGACGACGCCATTCCCTCTTACTGGCCCCCTCTCGAGTCGGTCACAACAAATCGGCAGAGTCGCCGCCGGCTGTTTCACACTCCGCGCCTCTCGGTGTACATACAAGACCCTCTGCCGATCGTCCTTCTGCATACCTGCGCCGCAGCTCATCTGCTCCAGAATCGAGAGCGGACTCTACCTAGGAAGGTGTAGGCTCTAGAACCGGCGCTCGGCCAGTGCGGCCGCGACTGCCGACGCTTGGCGAACAATGTGATTAAACGTGCTGTCCCAGCCGAGAAAGAGAGCGACGCCGAGAGCGCATATACGAGGTAATTCAAATTCCCTCTCTCTCGGTTCAGCAGAGAATAACTGAGCCTCCATCCACTCTTCTTATCCCAAACTCGATCCTTGTTTCGATCTTTCTCCGATCGCTGCATATCTCACTGCGCCCGCGAGCCGTGATTTATTTTGTTCGAGCCTTCTCGCCTCTATTAATTCGCCGGTGTATGTATACATACATCTCTCTCTCTCTGTGCTGCGAGGCTAACGCACGCGCGAGCACGTTTAATTGGCCGGATAAAAAGTTATTGGGCCGGGAGAGAATGCCGGAGCGCGTGTGTATATGTATGTAAGGAGGTACGGCGCGCCTTCTTCTCGCTCTGCTCCTCCTCATCCTTCCTTCCACCACTATGTGTACGAAAGAGACTTTCGTTTGCTTCTCTTTTCGATTAAACGTGAATTGAGTTATTTATGCGCGCCGTGTGTGTGTGTGTGTGTGTGTGTGTGTGTGTGTGTGTGTGTGTGTGTGTGTGTATCTGTCTGCGCGCGTGCATGTACGTACCTACCCCGGTATTTTTATAAGGACACAGAGTGCGCGAGTTTGCTCCCTCTCTCCCTTCCTTCCTCCTCTCTCTCTCTCTTTCTCTGTCTCTCGTTCTCTTCCTTACTGCACGAGCTCTGAGACGGTTAGATTTTAATTGGCAACCGATCGACTTTCTTCTGTACGCTCTCTCGTGTCGTTCCGCTGGGGATCATAGCTCCAGGATTAATTGGACGCACACTCTCCCGCGGATATGTGTATAAGCCTATTTCTAGATATGTATCCCCCTACCCCCTCCCGCGCTCGACTCTACATACACAGTTCGATCCTACTTCGCATTTACCGCTGCTACTTGCGGTAGGCAGGTGATGCAGTCGGTTCGACGGCGAGAGATGATTAATCGATTCGTTTTAATGGCAAACGCTATGGATACGCCCTGAATGTTCGGCCGTTAATCTAGTTTTTAACGCAGCGATGAAATACGTTTATGTATCGCCCTTTCAGACTTATTGCCTCGTAACTGATAAAATGTATCGGCTCGCGAGGTTTTATATATATAAACGCGAGAGAGAGAGAAAGAGACAGCTTGTCTCTGGTTTATTATACATAGAGATAGTGCCTTGTGCCGGGAAGTCGGGCATTAAATACAAGGTACGACGTATACAAAACAGGATTGCGCATTGTAACTGAAAAATCGACGAGGCACGATAAATCGGCAACGACCACAGCCATTTTGCGCAAATGGACAAATCGGCCGGTCGGAAAGTCGGTCAAGCACGGGGGCTCAGCTATATGTGCATTGGGCTGGCGGTTCTAGTAGAGGGCGAAATGGCCGGGTTGGAGTGTATTCAGCGAGATCTACGCACAAAGAGAGGCCTGTATACGCGCGGCTCTGGGGTTAAAAATTAAACGGGCATTCCGTGAGGCCGTCACGTACGCGAGCGTAGCGCCCGCCTCTATTTTTAAACTTGCGGAGAGCGCCAGGCGCGTAAGACGCACACACTCGCGCGCGCGCGGTTTTGAGCAAGGGAGAGCTCACGGCGACGGGTTGAGAAGTCGCGAAGAAAGAGTGGGCACATCAGGGAACGAGGGACGAGCGATGAAAATTCATGAGGTTCCTGGAGTCTAGGATTCGCGGATTTCGAGAGTGCTTTGACGAAGTCATAGAGAGCCGAGTGTTTTTGTTTCGGGACAGTATACGAGGGAAGTTTTCGATTCGAGGAGAAACGAGAGAAGGTTTTTCGAGACGGGACTGGTTGAATACGTTAAATTGGATGTACTGTTGGGTCTACTCTTTTTTTTTAGTTGTTTGGTGGATTTTCGGATCAGCGAAGGGTTTTTTATTTAGACCAAGCAAAACGAGAAGATTTTTTAGACTCGCTGAAAGAAAAATGTTGCTCTATACTTGTATTTACACGAATCTCAAATTTTATTTTACGCCTATGTTTCTTAAGAGCGCGGGTAAAATTACTTTTCTACGCACGTCTGCGGGCGCGTAACAATCGCGTTTCAGTTGATACGAGGAGCAAAACACCGCTAGACACGCGAATACTATAAAAAAATTGATTCCTAACGCGCATGCAATCAGAGTCTCCATCAACCGATTTTTACACACTAGTGTTAAAAAATACGCTATATCACAAAGCGAAGAAACAATAAATTTTTATACGTCCGATAGAGAAGGCCTTAATGGTCACTCGCGTGAATTATTCGATCGCAAAACGATCCTCTTATAGAATTACACATCGGAAGTTCTCGTCGCCTGACAAACATTAGCCAAAGTTCATTGAACGCGCGAACTTGTCAAATCGGTAATCGGAAAAAATGATCCTGCGCGGTAGGGGGCGGGGCTCATCTTTACGTGTGTATATACATATATATGGCGCATTACAACATTGTCAACTTCCTGTTTGCCAGAATTTTTCCGACCTCCTCAGGTCATTTCGTTATCGCGACATATTTTGAAAGCCGAGGCCAGGGCCGTTAAGCCAGAGAGAGCGAGAGAGCGCAGCCCTCTTATCGCGAGCTTGGTTTCATAAACAAACGTACTCGCGCGACCAGCACCTCCTCCTTCTCCTCCTTCTCTTCTTTCTTCTACTCCCTTTCGCGTATATGCGCCTACGCTTCCTTTCATGAGCTCACATATCCAGGGCCACGCAACTCTCTCTCTCTCTCTCACTCTGACGATATGTGTTTCCAGTTCGTGTCCGTTTTGATGCCTTTTGCTTCGCTTTTTCTCTCTCCGTCTCATGCAAATTCAATTTTATTTTTCTCTTTATTTTTTTTTCTTTTTGTCGGACCAAAGTTATAACCGAATAACAGTGTTTTCACGCGGGGGCGAATGCGGATTTACATCATTTCGCGATTACGCCGACCGGATATAATGTTGTAGTCATCGTTACCACTTTTCCTGTCCGGTTTATCAACTTTTTCGAAACGCCTCGCGCGATATTCCGTTTGATAGAGAAATTCAGATTATTACACCAACGTCATTGTATTTATCTCTCTCTCTTTCTCAAAATGTTAGATGTTTCTTTATTTTTTATCTCACGCCTCGCGTATACGCACCACAGCGTGAAATTGCGTAAATCATTATTTTTGTTTTGATATATTCTTGGTAATCATTAAAACGCGCGATACACACTCTACGCAGCGTAAACTTTGAGCTTTTCTCAAACCTAAGGCTTTAACGCGAATAACCCGAATATAGAATTTGTAGAAATATGAATGATAGTCGGCTGGTATAACGATAAGATTTGGGAGAATTTTTCAAAGTAATTGTGAACGAAGTATTTAATCTTTTATCTTTACGCTCGCCATTTCACGTTGATATCACGCTCAACGCGTGGCTCATTTAGGATTTCGTAGCGGAGAAGACTTGCGACGCTTCTCTCTTTCTCTTTCTCGTGTAGATGTATCCATTAGACAAGTCGAGTCTCTAAAATGCATTCCTTCGTGTTTTAAACGAATTTTATCTCATGTCCTTTATTTAAGACTTTCAAAGCTTTCGAGGATTTTTACTTTTATTATCGACCATTAGTCGTGTTAAAGCTTGAAACATCAAATCCTGTCATTTTTCATCAGTTAAGACTAATGCTGCACCTAAGTCGATTAAATATTCCATTTGGTTTATCTGCACGAAAAATTACTCGCATTCACGTTACCCAAAATAAAATTGAAACTTTTTACGTTTACAAAGGTTTTTAAAAGTAGAAAAAAAAACATTTACGTAGGTGCTATATCCAAGAACAACCCCATAGACATCGCATAACCACTTGAACAAACTTTTCCGCTGGTGCTCCGGAATCATCAGAATCGTCAGCTCCTCCCATCCTTTTCCTGCTCGTGCAGGGGGTATCTAGTCTGAAAGTATCTAATTCCCGATATTATCGTGAATCCCCTGGTATCAGGTCCGTCCGATCGTCCGATACTCTCGGCGCAATCGTCCAGCTCGCTGCACATAGCGCTTTGATAGTCAGGCGCACGCCGAGGCTGCCTCTGCTCCTTCCGCATCCCGTAGTATACGCAAATAGAGAGAGTATCCATTCGCCTCGATTTCACCCTCGATCGCTTGCCGCGCGCGTGCCCGCACTTTTCCGATCGATCTCACGGCGATAGATCGCGTGCAGCCGGAAGCGGAAGTAGCGTCCTGCCGCTCCCAGCAGTGTGTGCCTACATAGATGTACTAATGCCAGGCCGTGTCTCTTCTCTCGTCAACAGAGGAGGAGGCAACATGTGTCGTCGTCGGTCGGACGGCAGGATCGTCGTCCCGGTCTGGCTGTCCCACGGCTCGCTGCTGGTGCTGCTGCTACTGCTGCTGGCCGGGCCGAGCGCGAGCTCGAGGCAGTTCCCGCTGCAGATGCAGAGCAACGGCAGCAGTGCCTTAACAGCGGCCGAGCAGTCCGAGGCCGAGCAGGACCAGGAGGGAGGCCGGAACTCGACGAACCTGCGCTGCGACGACGCGAGGCTGCGCTGCGCCTATCGCACCGGCTGCGGCCGAGCCCTCCAGCACTACCTCAGCCGGTGCGCCGCGGTCATTCGGGGCGAGTCCAAGGAGTGCCCGGAGAGCTGCCAGTACGCCCTCATTGCCCTGACCAGCACGGACGAGGGCCAGGAGCTCATGACGGTTAGTCTCTTCTTCTTGCCTCTCTTCCTCTTTCTGCATTCTTACTTCACGCTCTCTCTTCTTTTTCTTTCCTCTCTTCTTATTTTCCTTCTTTCGGCTGCTACTTCTTCTTTCTTTCTTTTTTTTTTCGAGCCTTCTTCTTCTTTATCGCTCCGTTTCTTTTTTGTACTCGCGCGCGCGCGAGAGAGAGAGAGAGAGAGAGTTCGGTCCGAGGAATTTTTTTCGCCGATGACTCTCTTTTCACTGGGATTCCGGGTGAAAGCATCCGGGAAAGAAGGTTTTACGCCGATTCTCGACGCGTTTGATCCAAGGCCTCTACGGTTATTACACGAGGCTTTGGTACAAATCCCCAATGGTATGTCCTGCTGAAAACGATTCTCTCTCTCTCTCTTCAATGGCTAAACTACTGTCATTCCGAGCTGCAATACAATTACGCGCGATTATTAGCGAGATATTTCAAGAATTTCCGCGTTAATGGTGCGCCTGGAGAACAGGAAGCATTTTGTATCGGCTGAAAGGCTTCGATAAATAAACCTCTCGTGTGTATGTGTGTATACACTTGTTTCCACAAGTCAATTATGATAAATGTACGGGAATTACGCGGCTAACGGACGGTGTTTTCTTTTTTCCTCTCTTTTAAATCGTTCAACCGCATACACACGCGAGATTCTATAGGTTTCTTCCGAAATTTAACGCTGGGGGGGCATATCGTTAAAAAGACAAATAACGCTGTGGGGCTTAGGGAACGATCGGCAAGTCGGTCTCATTTCTACTTAAATGTAAGCAAAGAGAGGAAGAGAAAGGCGCTCACGATTCCTCGGGGCACCATAATAGCTCGAGCGAGCAAGGACCGCGAGTCGGTGGCGGGGGGGGGGGGGGGGGGGGGGGTGGAGTGACAGGCATTATGAAGGATTATCCACGGGCCCGAGATTTGCCCGGTAGCTCTGTAACTTTGCCTCCGGCCGAGAAAGCCAAGCCACGCTCGTCGATGCTCCACATTTTCTCGTTGACTGAGCTTAGTCTCTCTTTCTTTCTCTCTCTGCAACGCTCGTTTCCCCCCTTGACTTTTCCAGTGCGACTGCCCGAAGGACGACGAGATGTGCCTGGTGTCGAAGCAGCGAGTCGAAATCTGCCGGGGCGCCGTGACGAAGACGATGAACCGCACGCGGGTCTCGTGTCGCGTGGCCACCTGGATCTGCAACGCCGACGCTCTCTGCTCCACGGCCCTGCAGTACTACAACGAGAACTGCAAGCGCATGTTCCACGGCAAGAAGTGCACCAAGCGGTAAGCTCTCCATAGACATGTAGTGATACTATTCCCTCTTGCCCCTTCGATTCACCTCACCTCTACAACCATCGCTCTCTCTCTCTCTCTCTCTCTGTCTTTCTCCGAGGGGAAAAGAGAGAGAGAGGGTGGGAGGGAAGGAGAGTCGTTGGGATGAAGAGAAGGAGGAAGGAGGCTTTTAATGAACCGATTCAACGGGAACGCCGCCGACATTAGGCGGCCTTACAGCCACGGATGAGGAAGGTATAGAGGGCTGAGGGACGCGGCGAGGAGGGGGGTGGGGCAATGGGAGCCGGATGAGGAGGTGGGCGCGCGCGCACGCGAGACAGTTTCTTGCCGTCGAGAGAGAGAGAGGAGTTCATTATGCCGCTCTTTGTTGACTGCTGCTCGCGCACTTTTGTTACGTTCGACGCTTGCCTCTCTCTCTCTCGATCCGCGGGCTTCGACGTTCTCGCGAACGCTCTTTTCGATGTGGGCACAGAGAGTAAGGGAGAGAAAGAGAAGCATAGGCCTTTTTCTCGCAACAGCAACGACGTCGTGATTTCCATTCAATTGTCATTTCGAGCCCCGTCATCTTCGTTAATTGTACATTTTTGCCAATAAACAGGCCCCTCGGGGGGGGGGGGCGCTGTTTGTTATTAAGTTGTTTTTGCCGCGTATGTCCACAAAAGCTCGCGAGACAGAGAAAGGGAGGGAGAGAGAGAAAAAGGAGCAGGCTACTTATCGCACTTCCATTGGCTCTCTCGCGCGCTCCTGTCGTTCCACTCCGGGCAATTAGCCCTTCCCTCTCCTCCCCCCCCCCAGCCTCCTTCAGCTCATCCAGCTCTCCTCCGGCAGCTTTATAGCTTCCCGAAAGAATGCGCTTAACCACTTACTCAGCTCCCCTTGCATTCCCCGAGACCCGTTCTTCCCCGGACTCCGGAACGACTTCTGACTCGCTGCGCTCTCGAGCGCAATGAAAAAAAAAAAAAAGAACGACGTCCCGCGACGCGATCCTCGCGCGCCAGTTTAAATTTTCGTGTGACCGGGGTAAGAGACCAGGGGGTGTTGTAGGATAGGGGGAAGCGTAATGTTTATAACGATAAGACTAAAACTAAGAGGTTGGTGGTGTCGTTTTGTGTGCACGCGCAGCTGCCGGAACTCCATCAGCATCCTGCGCCGGCAGGAGAAGGCCGCCAAGCTGAACACGTGCTTCTGCGACGGCGCGGAGGACTACGACTGCAACGCCATCCACCGCAACATGAACGAGCTCTGCTTCACCAACAAGCCCCTCAGCCAGCAGCACAAGTACCTCGAGCAGGAGACCGACGAGCCGAACGGCACGAGCTCCGCCTCCGGATTCGGCCCGGGCGACAATCGAGGGAGCAAGCTGCCGACGAGCAGCGCCCCCAGGGCCCTCAGCGACAGCGCCGCCTGGACGATACTCCTACTCGGGCTCGTTCTCCTTCTCCACTCGCTTATGGCTGAAGGTAAATCAG
Organism: Anagyrus pseudococci; assembly: GCA_030522585.1. Lineage (NCBI taxonomy): Eukaryota > Metazoa > Arthropoda > Insecta > Hymenoptera > Encyrtidae > Anagyrus > Anagyrus pseudococci. The sequence goes on from JAPYYQ010000502.1 coordinate 29,159, forward strand.
GGGGACATGTAACTCCGTATGATCTGTGTGTGTGTGTAGAGAGATTATGGCGATGCACGCCTCTCGAGATGCGTGCCGCGGACGTTAAATGCGTGAGGTCTCCCGAGAGTTGCCCCCGCGTATATCGCCTCTCCTTTATTTGTATTTATGCTCTTTTCATTGGGCTCGAGACGCGCGCAAGAGTCTTTGATTGTTATTTATGGGCGTGGACGAAACAACTCCCGCTTATGCGTGTAGTACTTGGATCTCGCGCGCGCAATCATTGCCTCCGGGCCGAATTGATCGGACAGATTGGATTGGATGCAAATGGCAGGGACACTCGATTTAAAAAAATAAAGCGACCATGCTCTGACGGGTTTTAAGCTTTTCAAAAACGATCGAGCTCAACAGTTTTGATCTCGGCTGATCTACGATAAGAATAACGTATGCGTATTACGACGCTGCAAGCGCGCGCGTGATGTGTGTGTGTGTGTTGGGTATAATCAATATTGATGCCGAGTCATCGTGAATTTTCAAAACGTAATCTTCCAGTTTGAAAATATAAAACTGACTCCTTAAATCACACTCGCTCTGCGCTATTGGAAAGAAAACTGAGAGAGAATCTCGTATTGTCGTTCGTGAACCAGAAAAAGGCCCCCAATAGCACGCCCTTTTACGCTGCTCATATCCATGAAAAAGAGAAGGAAAATAAAAAACGTCCGTAGTATATATAATGCAAATGTAAAACGAATTGAAAGTTTTAAATGAACGGTGAAATCGGCCACTCTATCTGGTCCCTAATTCGAATATATGCATCAGAGATCTCAGGGAGCGGCGCGAACCTGCACGTCTGTACAGCATTTTTATTAGCGGATTACCGCGGCACTGTATACATCGGGAATACGTGGTCCCTAGGATTAGGGAAAAAAAGGAGGAGGGAGAAGGAGAACGACCGGAAGGGACATATTAGGAGAAACGGGCCGGACGGTGGAGCCGCGCGCGAGCCTACAAGTCCTAAAAGAGAGAATAGACCTTCGGGAGAATAGATCGAGGCTCTCGGTTTTAAGGAGCGTTTGTTTTTTATCGACTCTCTCTTTTTCTTTTGTGCCTTACCTGACGTTCGTTACAACAGTTAAAAAATAGTTAAAAAAAGTAAAAACAAAATTATTAAACGGGTTTAATATTATCGTGATTACACTTAATTACTTGAATTTCTATTCAAGCGATTTGTGAGAATTCGCGCGCGTTGCTGCTCGGACGGGGTTCGAAGCCGCGACATCGACGCTCGACCGACCGAGCCGTACTCCGGTCCCGGCCTTTAAAAGCCAAAGTTTCGAGTATAATCTCAAGCCTCTGGGCTTCTCTCGATCTCTCTGTTTGGTTAGTAAACGCCCCGGAGCAATATTGCGCGATGACTCGAGTGGATTATAAATCGGAAGCTCTACGGCTTAATACCGTTACTAACCCGCTCCGGAGAGAGTGCAGGAGCGCCCCGCTTTGTCTAGCATTATACTGTTCGCTCTGTCTCTCGAGTGTTTGTTCGGTATACATCAACAACACAGTCGCACAACACACGAGGTCGGGATTTTGAACGAGCGAGTGTGGTTGGAGAAAGAAAGAGGAACAAGGGAACGTAATTTTCGAGTAACTTGAAAACATAAGAGCATAAGCATACGAGAGTGTTACGAGGGGAATTATTGGCAAAGGTAAAAGAGAGTTGGCATGTGTCATGTACACCCTACGCGTAAATACCCTATATCCCCTGAGCCCGGGGGCCGTAATAAGTGTGCGGCGTGCCTGCTAACAGCCTCGTTCTTCGCTATTTTCAGATTGACGACAGCCCAGCAGCTCGAGGCTCCAGGCAGTAGAGAGCGTCATCCGGAAACAGTATTTTGCGAGTGAACGACCAAAGACTCCGTGAACGTGTTTCTATATACCTGCGGTCTAGTGCGGCCCCGAAACACGAGGGGGGCTCCGCGTCGCTGCTGGCACAGCATCGGCGACGACGGCCACAACGACAACGATGACAACCACAAAGTGCACGCAAGCAAGCAGAGAGAGAGAGAGAGGGCCCGACGACGGGGCTCTCTCCTCGCGGTATCGCCGCCGAGTGACAAACGCATCCGGCCCTCCCTCTCCTATGCGCCCGCGAATGTATATGCACGCCCGACTTCTTCGAGCGTACATATATGCATGCGAGCGAGAGAGAGAGGATCGCTCGACCTTCTGCGAGTCTCGGCGCGTTTCGAGCGGGCTAACACCGAGCGTCTTACCCTATACCACGCACCCTAGACTTCCGTTTTTCCTCTTCCTCTTCCTTCTTTTACTTTTTTCTCCCCCTTCCCCCTCTAATGTAGATTAATTCGAGGAGATTGCGCGGCTGCTTGTAGCAATTATCATGTAGTAATTTATATCGTGTTTATAGGGTGCCAGGTGACTATCAATAGCCGCGCGCGTGCCGCTAGACCGCTGTTCGTTCGGCGTTTTATTTTTTTTTTCATCGGAGCTTTCTAGCCGGTTTTTCGCTCTTTATTATTATTTTTTTTAATTTTTATTATTATTTTTTATTAATATTATTAGTTATTGCAGAGTTATCTTTTTTTTCATTTTTTTTTCTTTGAAAAATTGATTATATTTATGTGTTAAACTCCAAAGTTGAAACGACCTGAGCACGAAAATACTCGACAAAAAAAAAGAAAAGAAAAAAAGAAAGAATAATGAAAACGTCTCTCTTATATTTTGCTTGTTTTTTGTTATTTTATTATTCTAATTAGTTGAAGATTATTGTTCTTTGTGTAACAAGGAATGTTTTATTTCGAGACGTACGTTTTGGTAAATCGTTGAATATTTTATTGCGTATGATATAATCCGATGCGGATTTTTCGATGCGAAATCGCTTCGTTGCGAACGAGGCGCGGAAGAATATGTCACGTTCGGTCGATGCGAATTTACGGTAAATGGAAAAATGTTTTAATGTTAGTTGTGCCGTTTCCGAAAATCTGTTGCAAAAATTTTTGTAAAAAATACGTTGCGTGCGCGCGTGCCCGAAGAGACAGGAATGTCGCTTGTGTCAACGAGACGTTAACGAAAATTTGTGAACTTTAAATATGCGATATGCGAGTTATATACGGCAGTTGCGTTGCGAGCCTGCATTTCGACCGGTGATACCAAGTCATGACAATTGTGTTCCTATGCTATCTTACCGATTTTTTTCCAACTGTTTATCTCACGCCGCGAGTTACACTATCGTCATGTGTGTGTTTTACTCTAATGCCAAAACTGCTTCGAGTACAACAAACAACTGTTTAACGGTGTATTTAGTCAGTTTTGGCAATCGAGTTGTCTGTAACAACAGGGTACATATAAACAATTCAGTGGAAAAGACCAAAATCGAAGACTCTGGCGCACGTTTGAAAGTGTGCCATCGACATCCAGGCTCGATTAATTGAGTTATATCGATTTATTATTTTTTATTTCGTTTGCTGGATAAGCAGCGGCGTTAAATGTGCGCACAGGTCGCAACGGACGCGCAATTGTACATATTTATATAGGTATATATCCATGTTCTCTCTTGTAAATAGAATATTTGCGTACAAGTCGCACGAAACAACAAAAAAAACAGTTAATTTTATAATATTATATGTGTTTTAAAATGAAAAAACGTCAAAGGGATTATAATATTTTGTGAATATAGTTTGAGTAAAGATTTTGTACAATGTCATGACATAAAAGAATCGTTCGTGTTTTTTGTGATTTATCAAAAAAAATATATATATATTTCTTTTTAAAGACTTCGAACTTAAACATCGATAAAGAAAAGAAATTAACATTTTAGTATTGTTAAAGATTTCTACTGATAAGTATTGGGAACAAGATCAACGAAATGTTACGTAAATGAAAAAACAAACGAAGAATTCGAGCTCCATCACGAATGATTTATGAGCTGTCAGGTAGAATCAGAGTATTTCTTTTTTTTTTCGTTCAAGGCCAAAAGAATCGTGCGTTCCATTTCGGAACGTTAAAATCGAATTTAGCCCTAGGTCTATCTATATCGCATCGAAATATTCAAATTTGTAAACGATTAAGCGTTCCGATCGAAACAAATCTGTCTTGCCGATGACAAACTATTCGAAACATAGCGGTGAATAATTGCCCATCATCTCTCTCTCTCTCGAGAGAGAGAAAAATATAAGCCGTCGGAGGCACGAAAATGTTGGCGGAGCAGAGTAAAAGGCAGTCGCGAAAGAAATAATAGCGAGGAATGGGTGTATTGGGGCGATGAGGAAACCGTAGCGCATATTAGAGAAAATGACAGAGCAGAGACGGAGCGCCAGGGAGAGAGAGAGAGAGAGGCATATCGGGCGATTGAGGTGCGCGCGCGCGCTGTGTACGCTGCCCCGCTCTGATGATTTATACCCCGGCGAAAGTCGCGGGGCGCGCGCGCGGTAATTAAGAAAAAAAGGGCGGGAAGCGGAGGGCCGAGTTGGGAGAACCTGCCGGGCGGCGCGAGAGAGAGAGAGCGTGGACCGCACTCGAAGAATGCAAAAACAGGAAGGAGCTTCGCGGAGAGCTAGTAGCCGCGCTCTTCCCAAGGACGGGGAAGCGCCCGCGGTGGAAATAAGCAGCGGAAGAAGCATGAGGAGGGGCGAGGGGAAGGTGGGCCGTCTCGCGGTACAGGGTAAAAGCCTCGTAGATAAAAATCCGGGGCATCGCGCGCGGATCTCTCTTCCGTGGCAGTGGCCGCGACGGCGGCCCAACTCTCTCTCTCTCTCTTTCTCTTGGTCTTGCTCGCGCGCGCGAGTGAGGCACAAGCGAAATAAAAGAGAAAGAAGGAGAGCACCGAGCAGCTGTTCCTCCTCTCTTGCTCTCTCTCTCTCTCTTTCTTGGTCCGTCGGTTTGCTTGCGCGGCCTCGGCCACACACGACGTCGCGCCGCGCCGGTGGCAGTCTATCCGCGAGCGAGAGAGTACCAGTCTTTTCGCTCTTTCTCTTTCCTCCCCTCTCTCTCTCTCTCTCTCTCTCTCTCTCTTTCTCCATGCGGCCTTCGGCACACTTATTTGCCTCCCTCCCGCCCTTTCATTGCCCGGCGCGGAGTACATGACGTGGTCTATGCCTTATTTACCGGTACCTCTCCATACCGAAACGCGGGAGGGCTGCTACTACTTATTCGCCTATAGACTATTGCTCCCACAGGCGCGGCTGCTGCTATGTTGCCGGTGGTCGATTGAGGCTCGAAGAAAACTGCGCGGGGGGAGCTCGATCATTTTCTCTCGCGAGGATAAAGTGTCAGAGGGGGGTTGGTCGAGGTGGAGGAGAGGTCGAGTTAAGAAAGCCAACGCGCTTGCGGCGGTCTTTTCGCGCGAGCGAGCTTCGGCCCATTCGCTATGGGAAGTCGGAGCAATAGCCGTGGCGCCGGCACCGCGGTGGGTAGCGCGATCGCACAAGACGATGATTGGCCAAATTGGCTTTCGGAAAAGCGACTCTATATACCGCCTTCTTTCCATCTCTCTCTCTCTTGCATTCTGTTTCGCTTACTTTCTCCCTCTCTGTCTCTCCTCCCGACTTGGTTTGCTTCGCTTTGCTTTTTGCGGTACGGCAGCAGGCCGCGACGACGGCTGTAATTACCGGCTCGGCCGAGTTCCAGCTCTCTCTCTCTCTCGCGGATTGATCTGTCGGGTAGGAGGAAGTCGCGGAAGTACGGATTAAGCCGGGAGGAAATGGTCGCTTATGGCTTCCCCCCCCTATCCCTTCGACCTCCCTGCTATATCCCTCTCTCCATCTCTTTCGCTCTTTTCTGGCGATGAGATCGCTTGGTAAAAAGTAATTGCTTGGGTTATATTGCGAGAGAGGCTGCAACTTCGTTCGGGCCCGGTCCCTTTAAATTTTAAAGCGCTACGATCCTATACTTTCCCTTCTCTCTCTCTCTCCCCCCTCCCCTCATTCTCCGCTTGTCTCTTTCTCTTTCTCTTAATTCTGTCTTTTGCTTTTATTGGCCTACCGGGATTGAGACATTATTGAGGATTGCAAAAGGATCCGCGACATTTCTTTGGGGCTGTCGGCTCGCCGGATGGTTTTATAATTACCCTCTTCAAATTTTTGTTTACACACACAGACGCAAGCGCACGTGCATGAGTAGCTGTAAAGTAAATAATCGGCCCTTAAGATCATTTTCCGATGCTTTTTCTTCGTTGTATTTGAACAACGCTATTTGCATTCCACTTTGGTAAAAGTTCCTTGTGCGTGTATATTTCAAAAATACTTGTTTACATAGACGCATTCAACGGATTTTCGACGGATGAAATCGGTTTCGGTCGGGACGACGATACTTATCAACGCGCGACAATAGGACCTTTATAACGAGCCGAAGAAAAGTAAACGTATTCAACAAAACGTGAAAATCACTTTCACCTGCTGAGCGACAATGAAACTGTCAAGTCCCGACGGACACACTGCTGATCGGTAATCTATTCACGAATCTAAACAAAACACACGAGATCTCGGGATCTGCGTGACACGGCTCTGTCCGTTTCAAAAATACACGAACAGAAATCCTTTTGCATCGAGATATTCTCGGAAGAACAGCTCGCCTGCATTTTCATCATCTGACATTTACAAAAAAAAAAACCGCTCGGTCAATTTCGTAATACCGATCCATCCATAACTTTGCTCTCCTCTCGATCTCGTATTCCCCGCTTGGGCTGCGGTCGGAATGTAAATGATACAAGTTAGCGCGACCGCAAAGTCATACGGGGCAAACACTGGTAAATTGAGTAATTAAATCGGCCGCGTACTCCAACCGGCCGCAAAAACGATATACCGATCCCTCCTCCCGTAGGCTGGACATATTTGCGCGCTAAAATAAACAGTCTTGCGAGGCGAGAAGTCGGTAGCGCGCAGTAATAGCAATAGTAGCATACTCTTGCGGCCGAGGGCTACATGCTCGTGTCGTCGCGACTCGCCGACGACGGACCCAAAGCATAGCTGTACATGTGCTGTGCGCGCAGTTCGCCCCGAGGGCGCGTTAGCTCCGCAGCTGCCGCGGCCCGCCCGCGGAAAAGGAGCCTCACCGCAGCGGCAGCGTTAAGGCCCCGCTGCGGCTCTCTGGAATTATGCCAGGAGATAACGACGACGGCTGAGGAGAGAGAGAGAGAGAGAGAGAGAGAGAGAGAGAGAGCGCCAATGGGCAAACAGAGCTCTTTACTCGTTATAAACGCGTATACTGCCGCCGCGAGCCTCCTGCTGTTGGGCTGGTCTGCTACCTAGCTTATATTGTTTTTGTTTGGTTTCTCCTCAAAGAAGCCAGGTGGTAGCGAGCCACAGAGGATTTGCCTGTCTGTATGTATATATACGTATACGCATTTTAGATGGTTTTACCGGAGTGCGCTCTATGGGCTTGGGATGATAAATGGCTTTGCGCACGAGTCTCGTGAAGGTAGCGGGGTGAGGGGATATTTCGTCGATTTTTGCAGGTAAGTGCGCGTTGTTCCAAAGGATTATTTTACGATTATTGTTTGTCGAAGCAAGGACAACGCTCCGACCGCGGGCTACTTCTTCGTGGGCTAATGAAATTTTTATGAGAGACGCGGGCACACGCGGCCAAAAATAGCCAATTACCGGTATCAGTACCGAGTGATCGTCAAAATCGCTTGTTTACACGCGATTGTTTGCCGGCCAAGGGGGTATAGAGTGAGAGGAGGGGGGGGAGAGGAAAAAAAGGAAGGTAAATTAATGCAATGCGCCGGGCTGCTTACTTATAATTTCATGAGCTCACTCGCGCTTTTTCTCTTGCCACGACAGACAAAGAGGACCATAAGAATGACAATAAAAAGAAATCTCAATGAGTAAATAAACAAATGGATAATGAGCTCGTAATAACGGACGAAAGTATGTAAAGAAAGAACGGGAGTAACAATGATAGACGAAATAGAGGTGGGGGGTGAAGAAAAAGCGAAGGGAAAGAAACAAATTGAAGGGACAGTCCAGTATGGATAAATAAATAAAGCGGCTATTTTGCGAAGGAGTAGTGAAAAATCATGGGGGCAGCGAGAGCGAGCGCTGCGCTCATGTATAGAAGGAGAGGAGAGAAGCAGAGCGAAGAGAAGAAGAGGAGTCGGGACAGTTTCGAAAGAGAGAAAGAGAAACGATCGTAACGGGCCAAACTCGACGCGAGAGGGAGAGAGAGAGAGAAAGCGGAGTGTATCGGCCACACACGATGTTGCAGTAGTGTAGGTTGAAAGAGAGAAGAGCGAGCCCTGCCGGCCGGCGCGCACGACAAGGAGAGAAAAGACTTGGTAAAGCTATCAAGCGAGCGGGAGTATAAGAGTAAGAGAGAGAGAGAGGAGAAGGAGGGAGGGGCGGGCGGGAGAGGAGCGGGGGGACGAGCTGAAAAGCCGTAGGCGTGTATGGGTGCCCGGCCGCGTGTGTCGGTCCGTCGGTGCACCCACGGAAAGACGTGGGCAGAAGAGAGAGAGAGAGCAAGGGAGCTAAGGAGAGAGAGAGAGAGAGAGAGAGAGAGAGAGAGAGAGATACGGAGAGAGAGCAGCTAGTGCGGGAGAGCAAGTGAGAAGACCGAGGCGAAAGAGCGGCCAGGAGGACATTGGAGCCCGCAGGGCCTCGGCCTGGACCACCCAGCTCGACTTTGACTAGAACTCGCCTCTCCAGAGAGAGAGAGAGAGAAAGAGCCTCCCTCCTCTCGAGAGCACCGCCGCTCGGCACGCTCTCCAGAGCGCTCCGGCGAATCTCCCCGCGGATAGCCTTGCCTCCTCGATTTCCCAAAGCCTTTCCGCAATGATTTCTGGGTGTCTCTTGTTGTTGCTGCTTTTTTTTTATTCCCCTTTACAGATAGCGATACAGCCGTATATACCTATCGTTCGAAGCGCGCGCGCGCGCGCGCGTTACAATTTTATTCTCATTAGGACTGGTAGGCTGTACCGCTCTCTCCTTTTTTTTTCGCTCTACTCCGTTATGTTCGGTATATAGACGAGGCTAGGGTAATTGCTGGGCCGGGGATGAAGGATCGGCTCTGATTCCGTGTAACTCGTCGTGAGCGCCGGATTCTCCCTCCCTCCGTCTCCTCTCTCTCGTGGCTTTAATTGTGCCGCGGCTCGTAAAAACGATTTCGGATGACGCACATGCGGGCACTTGGCTATGCCTGATGGAGATACTGATGATGGGTTATTAAGCGCGCGCGTTTTATTGAGGAAGTCGACCCCTCCCGAGTGACGAACTTCATTTGCGCTTCAAACTTTGGATTAATGTTGCCGCAGAGAAAACGTATTTAACAGCTACAGTTGAACGAGAGAAACGACGCTTGACGGTGAGCCCCTGCTACGTTGGCAACCGGATGGACGAGCTTGAACGAGTGGTTGCGAGAGTCAAAGGAAACATTCTGGATATTCCAATAAAAAATTAAAATAATCTTTGGGCAATCTTGTTTGTTGTATTGCTTTACACTAAATTTATTTGGCAACTTAACAAATATCTTTGAGATCGAATGGTGAATAAAAAGAAAAATAAAGTAACATTTATCAAAAAATTTATTTATACAATTGCGTAACTTTATATAATTTAAAAATTCTGAACGCATACAGTAATAATAATAATAATAATAATCAAAAAAAGACAGCATAATCATTATTTTTCAATCATAATCGATTATATATCTAAAGTAACGTACGACGATTAGTTACCGACCCATTGCGGCATGGAGTACCAACAATAGCTACGTCTTATCGCTGTAGGTAATACAGGAAAGATTCAGAAGATACAATATTTATACATATTCCTTAATATTTATAAAGATTATTCATTCAACTATTAATCTATATGTATATAGAATAATTTCATTTATCTAAAAAGGAGATCATTTTTATACAAATTAAAAGAAGACATCATATGTTTCAATGCAATAAGGTTCGTCAATAATTGAACATAAAAAATATTGGTATAATATTTTATTGTAGTAAAATTAGAGTCATAACAATCACATATCGTGTCATCTATCAACGAGATATAATAACACACGTATTAAAATGATGCGACATAAATAATTTAGATGCATCATTGAATGAATCGATGCCACAGTGCTTAAAAATCACGTAACGTTAAAAATATATATAATGTATAATATTTATATATATATGCATGTATGTATGTATAAACTGTCTTCGAGTTACTCCTATAAATATCATCTAAAATCTTATGTGGCAAATCGATCGTCGATCGAACAAAAAAAGATTTCACATTTTAGCTTATTACTTTTAGGCACCAATGGTATGCGGACCCTGTCTTTGGTACATACGACCGATTCAATTTCATTGCATCATTACTTTTATCTTTTTTATTTCTCTTTCTCACCCTCGCTGTGTGTCTCTCTCTCTCTCTCTCTCACATACACTCTCTTTCTCTCTCCCTTTCTCGCCTTCTCTCTCATTGGACAAAAAAGACGAAGTAGAAGAAGAAGAAGAGGAAGCAGTCACGGAATGTACTTTCGTCATTCGGCGCTGACTCTTCATTGCTTTGTTTGTTTTCTCCATTTATGTTTATATTTATACTCATTACTCATTAAAATTAAAAACTAAGATGGGCGTGGGGAGGAGGAGGATGAGGAGGAAGCAGGGGGTCCAAGGGGCGGAGGGGTCGGAGTGGGAGAGAAAATCTCACGATGTCCTCGCCGGCGCACGCATTCGTTCAAATCTCACTGGCACACGCTCAAAAAAAAATCTCATACTCACTCGCTCCGAACAATCTCTACACATTGCTCACTTGCGCTTTTTCTTCTACAATTAATACTCTCCTTCTTCTTCATTTGATGAAGAGACCGCGATTACACACTTGTGTGTTCATTTTGCTGATTATGTAAAACTGTTCCTCTACAATCCATAGCCGAAGAATAGGTTGTTGTTGCTGTTGTTGTTATTGATGATGGTGTTATGGTTGTTGTTGTCAGGGTCGATCATCGCCATCGACCCTCGTTATGTCTTCGGTGCTGCAACCTCGTATCTCTCCCAAGAGGATCAAAGAGCTCAATCTTCCTCTTTCTTCTCGGGCTTTAAATCGACCATCGCGTGCAACTCTTCTGGACTGTAACTACAACAATTCTAATTAGTACACGGCTCATCGCTGCACTGCGCGTGTGTCAATTAACCTCAAAGCTATAACGCCGAGTCTTGTGGCGGAGAAGCGCATAATTATCGGTATAGGCTAATCAGTCGTCCGTGTCAGTCAATAGAGTTGCTCGTCAGTACCTACCCAAGAAGACTCTGGAGATCGCAGACGAAGCGGTAGACGTAGCGCTTGCCAGCCGTTTTGTGGATGATGTTTTTGTCGTAGTAGTAACGCAGCCCGCGGCTCAGTTTCTCGTAGTTCATCTTGGGCTTGTTCTTGCGGATGCCCCAGCGGCGAGCCACCTCGTCCGGATCGGTCAGTTTGAATTCCCAACCGTCGCCGGTCCACGAGATGAATCCCTGGCAGCTCTTGTCGGTCAACAGCTCGAGAAGGAACTGCCAAAGCTGGATTGGCCCTGAGCCCGTGAAGCATGGGCCTCCACCTGCAAATGCATTGGTTTTATTTAACATATCATCTACTATTAAAGCTGATATGTGTCATTAAATTATCGTTTATTGCTGACGCGTTCAGAAAAAAAACATGATTGTTGGAGCGGAAGCCAGAATCGCCGACATCTCCATCTCGGATTATTCATAATTTCATTCGAAATTATTTTATGCGGCTCTGAGCTTCTTCAAAATAGAACAGACACAAGATGTCGTTTAACGTAATTTAATTATTATTCCGATTATTTAAGTCTGAGATGTCACCGCTAACAAAGTATACGAGTAAAATAGCTATATTCCGTCTATATTTGTATATTTCTATATCGTCGCGGCTCATTCACAGATTATATACATTAATCAAAACTTTATATTTAACTTCCGGCTCCATTAAACATGTGACCGGCTTTGTTCGTAAAATAGCCGGGGGATACATATAGCAAGAGGCAGCGGCGGTCTATGCATAGACAACTAACCGGTGTATCCAGCGAGCATAGCACTGGGCAGAAGAGGTTTCTGATGATCCTGGTTCTGGCCAGCCATGGACGTGGGGTGATGACCGGAATTGGCGGAGTCACGAGGTCCGAGTCCGGCGAGGAAGGCCGGATGATGGGCGAGATGATCGGCCGTCGGGCCAACGGACCATTGCTCGCCAACGCTGGGGGGCACGTTGGCGCCACCGCCGCCGCCGCCTCCGGGACCAGCGCTGCCCGGGACCGTCTGGAACGGCGTAGCGTCGTACTGGCCGTAGCCACCCTCGCTGTAGCTGTCGTGGTAGCGGCCTGTCAGGGAACAAAAGAGAAACAATGTATTCGTTATAGCCATGTATTTTGTACGCTCGATGATGACATTTCGGGGAAAAGTCGTGAATCGTTAACGAATTCGAGCACGTGCGCGCTTACCCAGTTTCACCGATCGGAAAATGCAAAATCGATCAGGGGGGAGAGAAGTCGTGTATTGAAAAAACTACCCACGTAAAAGTCGAAACGTCTCCCAACAAAACACGCGCATATGCATTTGTATAAGATTTAAATGCTATTCGTATAAGGAAAACCTTTTGCGATATCTTCGAGATCTCTAACGGCTACCTCTCTCGATTCTGGCTGGGTGAGGCGCCAGGGAGAGCGTGTGAAAGGCGAAAGGGAGAAAGTTCGATAAACATCTTACCACGAGGGTAGTTCTTGAAGGGTGGCGGTTGATACTTGGGCTCGAGCTGGATGCCGCCCTGGCCGTAGAACTCGGGCGAGCCCTCGAGCCCGTAAGGATGGGGCGGATGATGCTCCTGGCCGAGGCCATGGTAGTCCGAGGTGGGCTCCTCGTAGCCGGAGTAGTGAGCCGGGGTCAGGTAGTTGTCGGCGGACGGGCCGGTTGACGACCTCAGGTCGACTTCGCCGGCCGAGCCGAGCTCGCCGTTGTTGCTCGCTTGCAGATGCGGATCGCTCGTAGCCTGGTGATTCGCGTACGTCGCTGGAAAATCGGCAATTTTTATAGTTAGTAAATATGCATTTTGTCTATCTGTATAAGGCTTGATAAAACAAGCGAGACTCACATTCCGTTTTCAGCTGATTGAGGTTCCGCAGATGAATGTAGGCGTTGCTCGTCGTGTTGTTGTTGTTGTTATTGTGGGTGCTGCTGTTGTTGTTGTTATTGTTCGGCACATTCGAATTAGCAGTCGGGGCCTGAGGGGCGAGCTGAGCGGCAGGCGCCGACGCGGGATGCTGCGAGCCGTTGCTGCCGGATTGGGCCTGAGGCGAGCCATCCCTCCGCCGGCTGTCCTGCTGCTGTTGCTGCTCCTGCTGGCTGCACGCGGGACTGCGTAGGTGGTGGTAACCTCCTGAGAGACAAACAGATGGAAAATCCTCGATTTTAGTACTGATGACTGTGTTGTGTATAGACAAGTAAACGCGCGGGCCGTGTGAACGTCGAGGGCCTTGCTATTCTTATATCGTCGACTTGTTTTGACTTTGATTATTATAAAACCCAAGGGTCATGTAGTTCGGGAGCTTATGTACACCCGGCTGCTTTTTTTGAAGAGCCATTGGGGTGTAGCGAATGAGCACTTGGGCTGGGGGGCGGTTTGTGTTATTTTAAAGTTTTACGTGATTTTTCTGGTTCCCATAATATTCGATGAGGGTCTTAAAAGCGAGCGTTTTTCGGTAGCTTGCTTTCCGTGTTTCAACAGATTGCAGTCGTTTATTTGGAAACACTTATATATCCTATATGCATGCGAGAACATGTATTTTCCGTTTATTACAACAATTTTTAAATGCAACTTGATTTTAATAATTTTTTCTTGCTTCGCAAATCAAGATTGCCATTGAGAAGCACACACGCGCGCGCATTTTATACGCGACTCTGCGTGTCTATGCTATACGATATAAAAATTTTAGTCTCCATAAAGAGGCAGGGAGAGGCGAATAGAAGCGGGCTCGGCGCGTAATAAACCAATTACCAAGAATCTTAAAACGTAATTATCACCTCGATTAACTTAACAACTTGGGTTTCACTCTAATACGGTTAGCAACCGGGTAAAACTGGGAAAGGAGAAGGGGTGAGGTGGGGTGGGTGGATAAGGGGTACAATAAAATTTCCGTCGTAAACGTAGATATATAATCTTAAATGGGCGAGCGGGCGAGTGCTCTGTAGCGCGCGATGCCCGGGCGGCGCGCAAATAAAATCACCGAGCTACAACTAAGCTCGCGGTTTTACAAGCGCATCGTATATGCATATATTTAAGTAATATAGACCAGAACACGGAAGAAAGTTGCCGCTGACTTGGAAAGCTCGATATATCTTGTCCCCTCGAGGAGAGAAACTCGGTTTTCAATTTAAATCCGAAGTAGCTTAATAATTCGGTGTTGTGCATAGAGTGAAAAGCGAGCGCGTACGCCGCTGAAAAAGCTCCCGGCGCGGTCGCCGGCATCTCGTCGCTGCGCGATCGCCGGCCCACGCTTCAAGCAGCGCCGCGTGTGCAGAGAGGGAGCGAGAAAGAGAGAGGTACGTGCACTCCGACCTCGCGCGCGCGAGCCTGCAAGAGAGAGAGAGAGAGAGAGAGAGGCACACAGAGAGAGAGTCTCGCGGGGGCAAAGCCGCGTGGGGGCGGCGCGAATCGTCGATTGGCGAGAACGGACTCCGCCTATCGGGACACCTCCTCGCTCATGTCGGCGGGGGGGCAGCGGCGGACGCCCGAGGCGCCTCCCGCGCCACAATAGCCAAGGCGCGCAGATAAGGACCCAAAGACTATCTCGCTCTCTGTCTCTTACTTGCTTTCTGCTTCGCTTGCTCGCTTGAACGTCAGCTATTTGAGCTGCTACATGGCGCGTGGGGATTTTTAGCGGAGGTGACGCGATGCGACGAGAGTATACGCATGCGTCTCTATAGACGTGCCGAGCATTGTGAATTTAAATTACGCCTGAATTGTTTAATTGCCGATCATCCTCGTCTCTTCGCTTTTTATGATAATTTGCGAAACTTTACGCGCGTTACTGTTGCCATATTCTCACCGCCTGGACGCGTCGAGGAATTTGTTGTTATATTTTTGTGAGCAGCTTCTGTTCGTGTACTGATTAATCCATATCTATGGGATGAATTTCAGGTTTCCGAGGCGGTTTTGATGCGGGAACGCGTCTGTACGTGTAGCTCGAAGAAGAAGAAGAAATTACGAGAGGCCACCAAGCCATTAGCGTAATCGCTCCAGATCTTAATAGAGCCACACGTGTTTTTCCGCGTACGAATTAAATCCGCGAAGCATCGCGTCAGGAGGAGAAAAATAAAGAAAAACAACGAGAGGCCGAGAGAGAGAGAGAGAGAGAGAGAGAGAAAGATGGAGAACGCTGGCAATTTACGCGGACGAGTGAGAGAAACGAGTACCGAGAAACCGATGCGAGAGTGCTGCCGAGTGCGAGAGACCCTTTTTTTATGATCCTCGTGTATACGCGCACACAGGGCATCACACCGCTAAAGCCGGCGTCCACATGTTCGACACGCGGGATGTAAGCGCGCGGCTAAGGTGCAACGCACCTGGAACAGCCGGGGCCAGCTGATCCGCAGCCGTCGCCCGCGGGGGGAATACTGACCAAATTCGGACCGTACGCGCTTCGACACTTTGGGCCTTCGAAGATTGAGCTATATTTCGTACGGGCCATACCCATCTTCTCGCGATACTCCGGCCAATTGGTAATTGCGCTTTTACCGAGTTACACGCATAAACGACCTCGTTTACCGTTGTGTTCCTCTATAAGCAATTGTTTGCTACTCGTTGCAACACACGTTTTGAACATTATAGCGGCATCATGCTACTGTTTGGTCGCGTATATAAGGCCTTTAAATGCATACTACACAGAGATTTAGGAATAGCGGCAATTATCGGGCGATCATTAGCGCTAAAAATTTAAATGGCCCATATCGCGGCGGTGCTACTGCTGGCGGGGCGCATCGATTGATTTTACTACTCTATTAAAATACGCGGATTAATTAGCATAACGCTCGGAGCGCCGCTATTGCCCGATACATATTATTTATCGCCGACTTCCGGCGAGCGCCCCGGCAAGAGCCTCTCTCACTCTCCTGCAAATAAGTTTGTCACGGGAAAGTTGTAACGACGGCTCACGTGCGCGCCGCCGCCGTTCGACGAGTCGAGCTTTAACCAAGAGAGAGAGAGAAAGAGAGAGAAACCAGAAGCCGGGAGTCGTTGCACTTATGCTAATCGCAGCTGTGCGTGTGTGTGCGTCGGTCTCGATATCCTATTAGCCCGAGTGCGACTATAATAAACATTGTCTTTAACTGCCGAGTTATAAAATCGAGATTGTTTTATAAACTCGGCCAAGCACGTATGCACACGTATATGAATATAGAGAAAAGAAATAAAGAAAGGAACTTGTGTATCTCTCGATCGATCTGGCCGTTTCGCTCTGCGGGACCTCGCAGGCAACGAAAGATATACGAGAGTCTCGAAAATATTCCGGGAAGCCGCGTAGGGGCGCGTTGGGAGCTCTGGCTGGGCCCAAGAGCACTTTTGGCATTATCGTTATTAATTAGTTTGTTCTCTCTCGCTCGGGCTGCGAGTTTGCACTGTGGGCCAGCTGTGCAACGGCCGGGCGGGCAGGCACACAACGGGCACGGGACAGAGGAGCGCATACACATCTCCATACACCTGCCCCGCAACAGCAGCAGCAGCAGCAGGTCACTCGCACACCGCTGATTCCTCCGCACCGGCAGCTTTGCTCTCCCTCGCTTGCTCTCTCATCGCCCGCAGTGCGTGCCGCCGCCGCCCCTTTCTCTCTCTTTCTCCTTTACCCCTCGGCCCCTTTTTAACGCACACTTCTCGCTTTGCCGTTTTTCTTCGTTTATGGACTTAATTTCAGGCGCTTGGCCTCCGTATAAAAGCCCTAGCTCTCCGTTTTCCGAAGCACCTTGGACTCTCGCGGCAAGGAAATGAGCGAGCCAAGATTGCCGAGAGAGACTTTATTCGGTAACGTCGAGAGCACTAAGAAAGAGAGAGAGAGAAAGAAAGAGCAGTTATTTTGATGATTTAACGAGTAGCCGCAATTTGTTTCTAGGTAAAAGACGCTTTTTCCCATTATGATTGCCTAGCTGGAAACAGCCTTTAGATGTACGCGTGGGCTTGAGCGTACGGGCATTCGTTGCAATAAACTCGATTCACCGCGTTATTATATTCCGTGTCGCTGTGCTTTATGCATTTGCGCACGATAACGCTAATGATAAATATTTGTTCGAACGACGCGCGCGTTGTAAAATTAGATTTTCGTTGGGTCCTATGGAGCATTTTGAATACAAGGACCCGAGACCGTAAAGCATCTCTCTTTTTTTTCTCTTTTTTTTTGCGTTTATAAAGGCACGCGCCTCTACTTGAGTATTATTTCCGTTTAGACGGGGCCGGCTGCCGAGCATAAATCGTTAACACGTCGAATGGAAAAACGACTTGAATGCGTTTTTAAGGAGAAAATGTGGTTACAGCTGCCCCAACTGAGCTTGAAGGATGTCCGGGAGAGGGTGACTTTTTTCTCTCTCTCTCTTAACTTTTTCGTCTTTTTCCCGAGAAAATATATACCGTTTGTAATCGGATGCCTAACGATTATTTTTCTCCTCTTCTCTCTCTTCCTCCATGCTATTAGCTTAAACTCGTGAAAATCGCTTTTCAATGTTTTTTTTCTCCTTAAAAACTTCGAGGAAGAGTAGGAGCCCTTAAACTATTAATTCTACCAGTACTTCTCGAGGCTATAACAAACATCTATACCTAAATACATTAACTTCTCTCTCTACAAAATTATAAGCTCGAACTGGCTACGCCCCTGTGAAAGAAAAATTATCTTGTCACACACACCCAAGAGCGAGAGCGAGAGAGATAGATAGAGGGAGAGAGAAAGAGAAGACAAGCCATATCTCTCATACTGTCAAATGACAAAAGAAGAGAAAACGAGCGGCGATGTAAGGAGAGCGATAAAGCCAGGACTAGGCTTGGCTATACGTCGAAGAGTGAGGTGTTCTCTCGGGAGACGCGTCGCTTAGCCGGGCCCTTAACAGCCGCGGCGAGCAAAGAGCATCACGACATCCCCGGCGACCAAGTCTCCGAGCGAGCTAGCGGCTAGACAAGCCGGCCAGCGAAGGAGGAGGAGGCGTAAGAAAAAGAGACGAGGAGAAACAGGTGCTCGGGCGATCGGCTCTCTTGAAACGAGCAGCAGCGAGTCGCGCGAGCGGCCTCTTGGCACGCGCCGGAGAGCGAGAGAGACGGAGCATCCCGAGAGAGAGAGAGAGAGAGGCCCTCTCGGACTAGCCTACTCGAACAGCTGCTCCGCACACAGCAGCCGCTCGCTCGCGCCGGTTAGTCGCCGCGCGAGAGCAGCAGCAGCAGCCGGAAGGCAAACATGTCGCGCCGAGGCCTAATTTCACGCGAGACTCTACACCCAGGCGGCCACCCTTGGGCACCCGTAACTGCATGCCGCCACTGCCCCGTGCTCGCGCCTGCTGCTGCGTGCGCGTGTGCATCTTTAAATGCTCGATACGCCTGGGCCCCATTGTTCGGACTGTAAGGTTGAAGAGCAAGCCGGCACTCGACGATATTCTTCGATTCAGACGGCTCCGGTGTGCACTGTACATGACGGCTTTTTCAAGTCTAGCCGCGGAGATTAACATAAACCGAAAGTTGTAGTCCAACAGTTTTCAGCCCCCACCATCTTTCTCTCTCTCTCTCTCTCTCTCTCTCTCTCTCTCGCACCCTCGCTATTTTATTTTTACGTCCTTTTTTTATTTTGGGTATAAAAAAAGTTACGAGTCCGTATGGTGCCCTTGCAGCTTATACTCGGCCCTTATGGCTACTCCAATTACGTCGTTACAATGGTGTTTTTTTCTTCTTTTTCATTTTTGACTCCTGGTTTACTTTAGACATTTAAATTCGACGTACTTCGGAGCTGACATTTGTGAGCAAAGTATACATATATTTTGTGATTTTTGGTAAACGAAGTTAATAAAGAGGTTGAGGCTTACAGGCGCGCGTAAGAGAGAGAAAGGGAGAAGAAGAAAAGTAAGACACAGTGGCCTTAATAATGTAAAGTGTGCGGGCGAGTTGTCGAGAGGCACGCGAGTAATTAGCGCCGGCAGAGCCGTGATCCTCGTCGTCGTCGGGCTTAAAGTGTTGCCGAAGGGGCTACCCCGCTTTACACCCGTTTAACCACTCGAGAGCTCCTCTCTGCAGCGGCAGCTGGTTTTTTTTCTCTCTTCTTCTCTTTTCCTTATACCGTCTTCGCTCGGCTCTATATACCCGAGCGCTTTTAAGACACGTTTTAATTGATTTTTCGGCTTTGAATCCTGCGGCTTTTCTCGATTATTTCTCGCTCGATTTTTTACGCATTTTTTATTTGCTCAACGCTTAACGACCAGAGATTTAATTAAACCCCGGGGTTTTTTTTAAAAAATTTCATTTAGTGTTTTTCTCTAAGCGATTCGTTGTTTTTTTTTTAATCATGTTTGAATAATTTATGACAATTCTAGGAAAAAAAAGGTATCGCGACTTTATCCCGCACAGCAGCTAGTGAAACATTAAATAAATAAACAAATAAAGAAGTAAATACAAAGTCGAGCTTATAAAATATTTTCCAAGAGAAAGTTAATAAGGTATAATCTCGTTACTCTGCGGGGACGATTACTAAAATTTTATTCGAGAGTAACCGTAAGTTAAGCTGTAATTCATAATCCCTCTCTCTCTCTCTCTCGCTGCCACTAATATAATTTCCGCTTGTTCGCTTAGGCGCTAGGCTAATAGATATTTTTACTCGAAAATATCGATACTGATTAACCCAAAAAGTCTTTTAAATCATTAGCCGAGTGAAAACGATGTTAAACGAAGCTCTCGCACACACTTTTTTTCTCTTTTCCGTTGCTTCTCTCCCAACGGGAGTCTTGCATAATCGAAAAGTGCCTCTGATTGACATGAAATTGATTATGCCTCGGGTTGGCGTATGTGTATGTAAGGAGAATAAAAAAAGAAAAACCACAGCTCTGGAACTAATCACAAAGCGTATGATTTTTCTATAACCGAGAAGCACGAAATTTCGTCACTCTTGGCTGTATGCGTGCATATAGTATATAGCGGGTTGGAAAGTGCAGGAGTACATACGGCGGCGAGAAAGAGAGAGAAATACTAATGAAGGAAATCAGCCGCGAGCGATCGGGCGCGTGCGCGCACACGCGCGCTTATATTGGGTGGCATTAGCCTCAAGAATAACCCGTGAGCTCGTCAAATTATTTGTCTCGTAACGAGTTTCACCGAGTACATTGAATTATAGAAAACGCCGCGCGCACTTGTTGTATATTATAGTCCTCCGAGTCCCAATAATATAAAATCCTCGCTGCCTACTTTTTTTTCTTCTTTCTTTATTTTTTCCTCTCTCTCTCACTTTTATTTTTTATTCTTCGCGGCATTTTGATTAATTTTAGCCTGCATCCCGCAAAATATCGCTTTTGTAATTAGGCACTTCCGCTTGGTAATATAGTATATATCTCTAGAGTTGGAGGAGGACGGGGAGGCTTGCTTCTCTCGATACTTTCGCTGCTTTTTGCGCTCGTTCCGATTTCTTTTTCCTCTCTCACTCGTCTCTTGCGAGCGCCACGCGCCTCTCTATTTTTTCTTCTCCCTATTTTTTTTAAATTTTCTTATTCACTTCTGCGGCTCGTTCCAATTTTTGCCCGATAAACTCACGGTATACGGTTTAAACGACGCGCCATTTGTTAATAAACCGACGACCGTGTGCGCCTCCTGCAAATCGCCGTGCGGTTTCTCCCTCTCGCTTTTTCTCTTTTATGAATGAATTTCTCGTTTGAGAATGTGACCGGAAATGGCCTGAGAAAATTCGTATGTCCCGAGCGTATTCTACGCCGTTCGAAGTATTTTTCCTTCCGAGTCAAATCACTTTGAGCAGATAAGGCGCGTGCGTAGGCGAAACCGTTAGCCTCTGTTAGTTTATCGTTAAACTAAAGAAAGTACTTTTTTCTTATCAGCAAATTGAAGAAACGTGAATAAACTTCTCTAAGTGTACCCGTCATTGTTTCCTCTGGCGATTCACGTGAAAAAAGAAACGCCAAAGAACACACGCACGCCATTATTTTAACATCCACGATTTTAAGCAACAAACCGATCCACATCTCGTAATAACCTTTATTAAAACACTAATTAAGGCAAACAGCACAAAACCTTGAGCTAGCCTAATAAAAATACGCGTGCAATTTCCTATGCAAGGAGAGTAAAAGAGTCAGAGAGTGAGAAAGACGAGGGAGGATACAGTGGAAGCATTATAGCCGAAAAAAAAAAAAATATTCTCAAGCTTTCGCGACCGAGTTTTCTGGGCTTCGGGGGTGTGTACCAGGAGCGTTGCTGGTGCTGCGTGCTGGCGAAAACCGCAAAGAAGCCGAGAGAGAGAAGGAGAACCGCGCCTCGATCGTCCGTATACGCGCAAGCTCGGGCTGGAGCGTCCATTCATAAAAACCCACAAGGAAAACCGCTCGCTCATTCAGTTATCATCTCCAATTTCCCCCCGCGCCCGTAGAGCCCCGGACGCGCGTGAGAGAAAGAGAGAGAGAGAGAGGAAGACGGCGGAAAAAGGCTGGTAAAGACGAAGACGGTGAACGTGCAAGTGAGAGAGAGAGAGGAGGAAAGGCCTGCTGGTAGGGATAGAAGCGGAAACGGAAGCGAGAGAGAGACGGCAGAGAACACGCGCTCAAGAGAGAGAGAGAGAGAGAGCCGAGAGCTACACTCGAACGGGGGGCCTGCACGCCGTGCCGCGGCTCTCTTGGCCGCTCTCGCTCTCCGAAAGAGAGAGAAACGAGAGGTGTGCGCTCATCCTGCCCCGGCTCTCTCATACCCGAAGCTCCTTACACCCACCTATATACACCCTTGCCGCAGCACATATGCTCGCACGGAATTTCGTGCGCGAGCGGACCAGCTCAATTGCAACCCCCTTCGTGTGAGAACCGAAACGCAGGACCTGGCGATTTATGTGTATTATACATACACCCTCGCTCTATATACTTGTGCTATACATCTTCCTGAGGTAAATAAAAGTGACGCTGGTTAATAAACTGCTTACAATCATTATCGAATTGGCTTTTTATTTTTCTAAATTTTGGTGGTAAATGCATTTTCGAGTGCCTGACTACACGTCCGTTTAGTTTTATACCCTAGGCATTCTATGACTCGAGAGTTTAACGAAACCGTATCATTTCAAGCGCGGCAGGAGCGCTGAGTTTAACCATTTTATGAATATACTTATCGGCGTGGAATTAACTTGTTGCATACATTTTAATTGCCCTTCTCTCTCTCTCTCCGGGGAAAATCAACACGTGCGCACGCACATAGTGTGCGACAAAGAAAAGCTATCAAGCGTATACACATGTCAAGCCGGAGTCACGAGCTTCTCGTTCTATAATACGACTGGAAGAAGGAAAAACATTCGGTTTCGGAGAGCCAGGCATCTCGCGGGGGCTCAGTCAAACAAGCCTTCTATAAATAAGCACACGTGTTGCTTGGCTTGCGGCTCAAAACTAATCGAACTACGCGCTCGCAGGCAGCGCATGTAAGCCGAGTGGCTCGCCTGCATCTACGTATGTATACCTTGCGTGTGTGTCGTGGCGTCGAGAGACATGTTGGGCGGCGTGACAACCGGGCCATTCCTGCACTGTTGCTGCTGCTGTAACTGCCCGGTGAGATGCCTCCTGTGCTGTTGCTGATGATGCTGCTGCTGTTGCTGCTGCTGATGGTGGTGGTGGTGCTGTTGCTGCTGATGGTGCAGCTGCGTTATAGCGCTGTCCTGGTAGGAGGGGTAGTCCGCGTAGATGGGCTCGTGCGCGGCCACGAGGTTGTCGAGCATCGAGAGAACCATTTCGGGCGGTTGCTGCTGCTGCTGCTGCTGATTGGCGCTTGGGTGCTGGAGGTGGTGCTGGAGCCCGAGCTCCGCGACCGAGCTCAGCTGCTGGAGCTGCTGCTGAAGGCTACCGGCGTAGGCTGCCGCTGCCGCTGCTGCCGCCGTCGCGCCAGCCGGCAGGATCGTCGTCGTGGTTCCCGGCGCCGCTGGCCGCGAGCCCGACGTCTCGACGCTCGCGACGCCCGCCGTGGCGCCGTGGTTGGCTCCGCCTGTACGCGGCTCCTGCTGGTGATCCTGGTAGAGCAACTGCTGCTGCTGCTTTCTTGATTCTTCCTGGCGATTTCAGCTCCGAGCCTCACTGTTGGTGGAACGGCACTCGCGCACCCGCACAGACTGGCTTTCACGCCAGATACCACTAACCGATCATCCGCACCGCGATGTACCTGCTGGAGCAAGCGAATCGCTGCTGCTGTTGATGTCGAGCCGCTCCGCCGGATCGTACTCCGGCTCATCTACTGCGCCAGCACTGCCGCCGTCGCTGCCGCGAGATCCAACGTCTTCGCGGCTATCGGCTCGCGCTGATTCTGATTCGACAACTTTCGAGCTTTATTATCGGGATAAATTTCTCGTTTGATTTTGGGTAGACGAAACGACAAAGTTTTGCGTCCACATCCTCACTACTTCTTAGACGAGTGCACTTGTTCACTTGATGCGATTCCAATCTCTGTCGCATCAATAAAGTCGATAATAATCGACCACTCCACTTTTGGTGATTTCAATAAAACCGCGGAATACACTTAGCAGTGAGTGGCATCAAAGCTTCCTCGGTGTAATCATGCTGAGCGAGCTTTCCTTACAAACTCCTTGAAATAAGGAGCAACTTGTTGCATACACAATTGTACGTATCTCAAAACGAAGCACAAATCCCGTGGCAACTGTGAAGGGTAACAATAACAACAATAGCAATAACAACAAATTCGCAAAATAAACTAAGTAATGACGATCTCCTCGTGGTCGCACTGTATTAATTGGCACACAGTTATAACAATAATAATAGTAATAAGATTAATCGAAGACGAATTAAAGAAGCACTGGTTTCACTGTCCGGAAGATGCGCGTATATCTGTCCAGGTGTTGGGTGGTTCGATCGTGTCTGAGTTCGTGTGAGTGTCATCCGCTGCTATTACTGAACGGAGGCCAGAGTTTAGGCCCAGTCCGGAGCTCCTGCTCTCGTGTATATAGTTACCGAGAGACGGAGAGCGCAGAAGGAGCCGTAGACCACTTGACGCGAGCACGCGCGTGTCACTGTGACGGAGCCGCGGCGCGTTTCCGCTGGCGAGCCCCGAGCAGCTCTCTCGGAGGCGCACCGCCGCCGTCGCCGCTGCTGCTGGCGTGTCCCCTCCCTCGTTCCCCTGCTACTTCCTCTCGCTCCCTCCCTCGTTCTCGCTCGGTCTCTGGGCGCCCCACCGCTACTGCTCAGCAGGCCCTTCGCCGCGCGCGCGCGCACGCACTTCCTCTCGAGCGTATGCTCCTCGGCGTCGTCGTCTCTCCGAGCTTACGCGCCCGTCGGCCTCTCTCTCTCTCCCTCGCGATGACGACGATCAACGAGACGCCTAGACCTGCGAGAGCGAGCGAGAGGAGTTGTTGGAGAGGGAGAGGCTCTTTCGCACTCACTGTCTCTCTATACAGGAGGAAAGTGCGCGGCGCAGGTAAAGTGGGATAGCGAGCGGTGCAAGGGTGGGGAGGAGCGTGCCGGAAGAGCGCCGCGGGAGGGGTAACGCGAACGCCCCCGTAGATCCTTTAACTATATAACCACCTGCTGCTGCTGCCGCCGACGCCGCTACTGACGCTCTCTCATTCTCTCGCTCGCTCTCTCGCGCGCCTTTATACACCTTCGGCTGGTCTCTGCAAAGTCGCTTTGCTCATTTTTCATGCCTACGCCTTTTCTGTAAAGCGCGTCCAAAGCACAAGTGCATGTCAGGATACTTGATTATGTTTTGGATTTTTTTGCATGCTGTATAATACACTGTTAGGAGATTGAAGCTGGAAATTTGTTTTTTTTCTTTTTTTTTTTTATGACGTCTCCGGGTCGATTCTCGATACACACCGGATATTTTAGTATAGTTTAAAGTTTTGCTTGTTCCTTTGGTCTTGTATAATTTCTATGCTAAGCAAGGGAAACAGCCTGAGTTTCGTCTCTCTTCGTTATTTTTCAATCGACACAAGCGCCAGCTCCGATCGCCATTCTCCTGTTTTCGTATACGATAATCCAACGAAAAAATAATCAAGCTACTGTGTATCTAACGGAAAAGGCATATCTCCCTTGTAGGCCAATAAGAGCTCTCGATATTATTCGCATTTTTTTTTTTTTTTTTTTAAAGGAACAAACTCGCTTCCTCTCTCTTTCAATAGTGCTAAACACATATCGCATTTGTATACGTAGCTCCAGGTTTACACAGAGAGACACACACATATATATGTGCAAGCTAGGTATAATTTTGTTTACTGTTTTTTCCACTTGTAGATATATCTTGAGGGGGGGTATGCGTGTCCGGCGCTGAATGAATTTGCATGTATTGCCAGGAGCGCCGCGGCGATTTCGCGCATTCAGCACACACTCGCGGCATTATCTCTCTCTGCACCTTGTGCGCTTACAATGTTTGCCGAGTGTCTTTTCCCATTCATTTCCAAGCGGCTAGGCGCTGAGAATTGCGTTTTTTTTACTCCTCACTCTTTCTCTCTCTCTCCACTTTTTCCCTATAGCGTTTTGCGTTATCACTCTTGGATAAGCTTTGAAAAACGACTTTTCCGTTTAGCGTAATTGAGGAGCTGACGCTTTGTCTATATTAGGAAAGAAAATGAGGGAGAGAGAAAGGAGAAGAAAAAAGAGGTATGCGTATCGCTTGCATGAAAATTTGCTCGTTTTGCACGAAATTCGTCGAGAGTGATTCACACGTGCTGGGCTCTCTCGCGTATACAGCTATACGATTTGACTCTAACCTACATGTAATTATCTTGTCAGTACTTCTTGTTTACGGCTACACTCCTTTAGCTCGACTCTATTAATTATAATTCCTTTTTCTTTTTTTTTTCTTTTTTTTTTTTTTTTGTTCATTTGGTACATCCGGTAGCCTTGATTTTTCAGTACAGCCATGCACGAAATAATCATGGCAGCGATTATACCGAAAGCTTTGAAATCATAAATTCATCGTCGAGAATGAATACACACACAGACACATGGACAGGCGATATTACTAACCATGCCGGGGGATATTACTAACTGGGTGTGTAAGCATGGAGAGGGGGGGGGGCTTAAACTCTTGGAATAAAACGAATTTTTCTCCGAGCGTAAAATAATAAGGGAACAAATAGAGTAATTGTAAGCGAAGAATAGGCCGTAGTGCGCCGAAGATGCAGTAACAGACGGCCGGGTGTAGGTTGCGCAGGATAAGCGAGAGGGAGAGAAAGAGAGAGCGTTGGATGGAAAAAGGCTCGAGGAGGATAGCTGTAAGAGGATCGCTGGAAACTGGAGTAAAGGGAGGATACAGCGGAAGCAACAATTTTTCGGCGGCCGCGGTAGAAAGGAAAAAAATATATATATATACGAGGCCAGCGAGGAAGAAAGAGAGTGAGAGGGATGATGTTCAGCGGCAGCGCATGAGGATACAAGGTGTTCTGCACCCACGCGCCCGAGAGTGAGAGAGAGAGAGAGTGGAGTCCCGGGTGCGAGGAGGCGCGTGCATAGGAAAGAAGGAGCACTCCTCTCTTTTTCTCTCTCGGGCAAGCGGGCCTAGCCTATTTTCGAGAGAGAGAGGCCCCGGTGATCCCGCGTGCGCCGCACTCAACGGCTACATAACGGCGAGAGAGAAAGAGAGGACGGAGGGCCACGACGCCGAGAGGAGAAGGGGACAGGCGGAGGAGTAGGAGGAGAGACCGGATGTCGAGAGGGACGAGGTGGAGGGTTGCCGGCGCGCGCTGGCTGCGCTCGCACGTGATACCGAAGAGGCCGGAAACGCTACCCCCTCTCCGCCTCCCTCGACCCTCCTTCCCTCTTTCTCTCTCTCTCTCGCTTGCCTCTCCATCTCGCTCGCGCGCACGGGCTATTCTCGTACGCTCCCGTAAGCTCTCCCGGCTCTTTCTAGCTGTCTTTCTCTTTCTCGCACCGATCCTTCGAATACACCAGCGGGAGTAGTGTGCAGAAAGTACAGATGTGTGTGTGTGTGCGCGCGCGTATGCACACGGAATTTAGCAGAACAATGGCTCGGCTTCTCGTCTTCGTGTGGCCCTTTGCGATAGCGGCGATAAATTAAGTCGACGGCGCGTCCCTCTGCCTCCTTTTTTTGCGAAGTGACGTGCCCGAAAGGTCCACCGATCGCTCACGTGCGAAAGACTCCCGGACGATCACGCAGGATCTTTGCCGAATCGATGAGTAAGCCCGGTAGCCCGCGTGCGTTTTCGTTCTTTACTTTTTCTTTCTCTTTATTTCTCGACTTCCCCCCCCCCTACCTCTTTTGGTTTTTTTTTACCTCGAGCGGGATGTTTGATGTTGGTGTCGGACCATCCTAATCCCGCCATATTTATTTAGTTATAACTTTTTTATTCATAGATTGCTATATCGTCGATTTTTAAAGGCCTCTATTACCAAATCAACAGGTCGCTGCGACAAACGATCCATCAGCTGCGCATATCCCTCTTTCTACGGCCATTTGTCAGGAGGGCAAGGTAAGAAAAAGGAAGAGTAATCGAAAGAGAAAGAGGTAAGGGGGAAGGGGGGTATACGCGAGAAGACGACGCGGATGAAACCTCCCATGCAGTGACACGAGACGCGAGGCAAAAAGGAACACGAAACTTGCGCGATCGACGCGGTGGATCGAGCCAGAGCTCGAATACCAATTGCCTTGGGAATGAATAGAGTGAGAGTGAAAGAGAGGGAGGGCCTGCTGCAATGAGAAAGGGTTGCGCGCAAAGCTGGCTGTCGATGCGTCTACAGAGGGCCTTTGTCGCGGGGGCGACAGTTTCTCGCGACGAGAGAGCTTCTCGCAACAAAAGACCGGCTCTCTGCCGCCTCCTCCTTGGAACCGGCCCAGCGTCGATCGTGAATGAAACGCAGAGTGTGCTACTGGTAGTTAAAAATAAAAAGGGCACCGAGAGAGAGAGTGGAAGGATTCAAGGTCGGTTATAGAGAGAGAGGCAGGCTATGCTCTTCTACGGCTTCTTCTTCTTCCTCCTACTCCTGTTCGGCATCGCCCTCAACTACACGCTCCGCCAGCTCCCGAGCGAGCCAGTTCCATTCATAACTGGGTGCGCGCTCTCTCTCTCTCTCTTTCTTTCTTTCTTTCTGTGGGTGTGCGGGCGGGAGGGGGTGCGCCGGAGCCTAGCCGCGGCTCATCTAGCGTAAATGTGCGGACGAAATTGCCCTTGCAGTCACGACTCGAGCGCTCAACGAGCCGTCAAGCTGTACTACTCGACTGCGTGTGCACCTACATATATGCGGATGCAAGCTTTTTCCTACGTCTGACTCACTTTCCGGACTCGACAAGCAGCTCTCTATCGCTTGCATTTTCAGGTAAGCCCTATGGCTTAACCTTCGACATCTCTATCCGTACACTCTTGCGTAGTCAACGTTAGCGTGCATGATTTTCGGGTAAGATCCCCGAGAGCAGTAGACTGATGACGATACACTGGAGGAGTATCTCGCTCTTTGGGTCGTAGATTGAAGTGCAACGAGACGGGAGTGTAAGCCGGTCGCGGTAGCTGAGTGGCGGTTGTAGGCGCGTGTATGCGGCGCTGCCAGGGGGAGGGGGCGCCGTACGTTTCATTCAGAAACTCCAGGCGTGCAGGCGTGTGTGCTAGGCGCAGCGTAAAAGAGTAGGAGGAGCAGGAGGCGACGGAAGTACGTAACCCACACGCGCACACGTACACAGTCGCACGAGCATATGCGCCAGCGACGAGTGCAGAGACGGCCACGCTCGAGAAGCGATCCTCTTTCCTTTTCTCTCTCTCTCTCTCTCTCTCTCTCTTTCTGGCTGTACGCACTTCGTGCGAGCGGGTATGTGTACGTAGACGTGCGCCCCGACGAAAATAATACGAAATCGCCGCGCAATCCTCCAGCCTCCCCGGTTGGCCGCTCGGCGTTGCACGTATACGCGCACACGCACACAATGTGAGACGAGTGTGCGCCAGCGCTCGCACTCTCGGTCGCAGCGATCTGGTCGTTAGCGCGCGGCTCGAAAGCGGTATGGGCTGCGGAGCCGAGGGCAGACTGACCCGAAAGCTCTCGCGTTACAACCGGAAGTCGGGGGGTGGGGACCTGTCCCGATGCTTCTCCCCGGAGATAAAGACAGAGCTAGCAGAGGCAAAAGGAGATAGAGAGTGAAGTGCTCCTCCCCCAATGAGCGAGCTCTTGCTGCTGCTGGATTTTCGGGAGCCCCCTAACTACTATCCATTGTCGCGCCCTTGCTCGCGAGTCTAGGGCGCGGAAAAGCGAGTTTCGCTCTCTCTCTCTCTCTCTCTCTCTCTCTCTCTCTCTCGCTCATCGCCTCCTCCTCCTCCTCGTCATCCCTCCACCTTCTTTTTCTTCATCCATTCATTCGGCGGCCATATTACGCCCTTATCTCCGCGTACTCCGCCCCTTGGGCACCCTTGTGTCTTCAAGCCCTCCTTCCCGAGGCCCGCTCTCGTCTTTGCATCGACGAGGGGACTACATACTTGCCGTGGAAACCTGCCCAGGGAGAACGAGCGAACATGTCGAGTCTCGGGTGGTTATTGTTGCAGCGCAGACTTTCGCTCGGCCTGCCGGGCTTATTGCGTTCTCAAACGACTCGATCCTGGCAGATGCACGCGAATCTGCCCTAAAGACGTTACAGACTCGCTTTCTCATTCTCCCTCTCTCTTTCTCACCGCCCTCCTTCTCTGGGAGAGCTCGGGTGTACGCGTAAAGCGTATAGAGGGGCGGTTTCAAAAGTGCGCGACAATGGCGAACAGCAGCGATGGCGTACTCGAATCTTTGCCTGTTTTTTTTCCTCTCTCCACTGTTTTACTAACGTAATGCCGGCGATGAGCCACGGCAATATCCGATATATCGCGCAGGATCTATCATACGCATAGAGCCATATCTGTTTTAGATGTGCATTTCCTGTCGTGCACGTGCGATCGATTCCTAAACTCTCAAAGCGCGCCGCGTTATAGCCTGGCCGTGTGGTGATGAAAAATCCGGCTCTTCCTTCCTGGAATTGCCGGCGACTCGAGGGTACGCAGACGCATCGGTCCGCTGAAATCAATCGCGAGTGCGTATGCGTATAGGCGACGTCAGAGGGAGAGAGGGAGAGCCGACATGCCTCGCCACCAAGGCGGCGGTACAGAGCGAATGCAGACGCGCGGCAACGGCGGCGCGTGTGTCATCAGAATGCAGCACGACGTTGGGCAGTCGACTCTCCTCTCCCCCTGCCGGGGGGCTATATGGATTCTGATCGGTAGTCGAAGCTCGTCCACCGGGCGCGCGCGCGCGTCCATAAAGCGTCGACGACGCGTGGCGTCACGGCGCGCGCCTCCTTTTTTGGCCATACCTCTATACGCACCTATCTGTCGCTTATCCGAGCCGCTTATTATATATTGTTTGCTCGGCAGCCCAGTAGCCTCTCTTCGCTACGTGACGTCGTTATACGTTCGCGGGCCTCTAACCCCTTGGGGCTCCACCACCCACCGGCCTCCTCCGCCAGCAACCATATCAGCCTACCGCTGTAGCTTGAGCTTGACCTTGTCGCGCATGTGTACGTGGAAGGGGAGTCGTACATTGACTGCGCGCGAGAGAGGGAGAGCGTTAAGCTATACCGCGTGCAACAAGGAATTATTAATATGTGGCATTGGCAGTGAGCGCCTCTGGTCGCCAAGTGTATACTCGTGGCAAGCTCGAGACACCATGATGTCTTGGACTGTTGGACTACGTGTATGTACCGGGCATTTCTATGCTCCAATGTTAGGCACAGATACACCGGTCGCACCTATATAATGAATATTATATTCCGTTTGGTCAACTAAATGCACCACATAATGCGCTTATTCATGTATATCTGTTGACGAAAATAAATGTGAATCAGCTGTGTACAATCGGGGACCTAGCATGAGTCACTTTAACGTCAAATTGTACGTTCGCCCGCTCACACAGTGCAGTGCTCACAGCTTTAGCGAAAATTCAAACGAGAAAAATCGCCAGGGCAATTACCGATAAACACAATCGGCTGCTCGGTGTATAACCTCGGGGACTCTCGAACGAGCGCGCGTGATGTATCCGAAATAAAAGACGACGGGCTATATGTATACGCATGAGTTTGAAGTCTATACGGCCGTACAGCCGTGTGCGAGAGCGAGTTGAAATTAATTTACGAATCACGAGAGATACGCACACGTGTATAAGCGAGCGAGCGCGTGCTTGCGGAGGAGGAGGAGGGGGGCTGAAATTCGCCACGGTTATAAATATGAGCACGGAGTAGAGCCGCGCGAGCCTTATAAGCGCGAAACGTCTACGTGATCGGTTAGATTATATTTTCGGTCGCTCGAGGGCGATTGACGCACATTTTTCGCATGCGAAATAGCAGAATGAGAGAGAGAGAGAGAGAAGGAGTGCTAAGTTAAAGAATTGAAAGCCCCGCACTCGTGTGTGTCGGCTTATCATCGTTTCTCCAGCTCTAGAGTTATTATCGTCGTTATTTAGCGAGACTCGGCGGCCGCTTGTAAACGTGTGCAACGGAGTGCACAACGGAGTGCTGGATTATCCATTACGCCAAATGCGCAACAAGACACTTTTCTGTTTGATCGGTGCGCCTCCAGCGCCTGGAGTTTGGCAAAGGATTGACACAAGCTGTATATATCCACTCTCGCGTTGCCGACTGCTCAACCTATTCATTTACTCCTACTACTTGCGCAGCCACGGCGGAGGTGTAAAACCGCGCCGTAGACGTAAGCGAAGAAGCTTCGCGCGTGGTATTAGCACACTGAGGGCCGAGCGCGACTGTAAAATCTGATTAATTGTACCCTTGGCAATAACGGCGAGCCTTTGCGAAACTATTGCTTCTCTTTCTTCTTTAGAAATCGAGGAGAGGAGGTTCAAGTCCGGTAAGAGTGGCGCCCTGACACGAGCAGCCGTGAGCTTTAAACGCGCGCGCAGAGATAGCAGCAGCGAATTTCGTTGCTCTTGTTGCCCAACGGGAGAGCCGTTGGCCGTTATTAAATTAGCGCGAGGTCTATCGGTCTCGAGTATCGCTTGGGCAACCGAGAGATTCGCCGAGTGTGCCGGGGGAGAGAAGCGCCGCCGAATCCTCCTCCCTGTCCCTGCCCAACCGAGTGCGCCCGAGCGTGCAGCCCCCGGCTTTCCCTTGTTCCACGGTCATGCTGCTGGTACACTGGCCGGCCGTGGCCAACCTGACGTAAGATTTTCTCGAGGCTCGAGTACTGTAATTTCTCCGCCTGCCAAGTTTGGTTGTTTTCCCTTTGCGCCTTTAACCGCTTGCTCGCAGATGTCCACCGCTCATTTGGACAATCCTTGTGCACCTCTCTGTGCTCTTCCGCCTGTGTGTGTTATTGTCCTTCTAAGGGTAATGTTTAAGTTTAAACTGCAGCCGGATAATTGAGTTTTTTTTGTAGGTTTCCGGCTGAGTTTTTAATGCTGAACTGATTTTTTGTTTACCTTCTCGGCGTGTATTGCTATGAATAACACACGTCTACCGTTGAATTTTGTCGACTCTGCGAGTAAATAATGCGTTGCACAAAGCCAACGTTGCCATTTACTTTTCATTCAGATTCGCGCGAGAATGAAAGCAAAGTAAAGAGCCAACCTGTTAAAACCATAGTTAATGGATCCTCATGAATTACGATCGACCGCGAGTACTAAAGTGTTTTTAAATAATCAAGCAGCTTTTAGATGCCAAACAGAATACTTCGTTCGATGCATATAGATCATTTAATATCCGAACTTTCCTAAATTAAGACTTGCACTACCTCCAGTACGTAAAATTTCAATATTATTTTAAAAAATCCAAGTCTACAAAAAATCTCAAACTTACCTAAAACTTAACTAAAACAGTCAACTTGGCAAAAGTCACGATAACAAAAAAGAACAAAAAGTAACAAAAAAAGAAAAAGAGAAAAATAAGAGGGGTAATGATGAGAGAGAGTCGGTTGGTACAGAGATAGAGAAAGAGAACCTCGCACAACGCCGTGCGCATCGGCAACGCGCGTCGGGGAATAGATGCCGCCGAGATAGTCCAAGGGGGGAAACAGACTGCCGAGGATGAAGAGGGTGGGGGAGGGGAGGTTGCGCGCAAGAGAGAGAGAGAGAGGGATAGCGCTTGACGTAACAATGAGAAGCCCTCCGAGGCCCCGTGCGCGTGCTTTCGTTTGCATTACAATCGAGGAAACGAGCTGGCGGGCATTTTTGTCACGGAGATGCCCGGACGAGTAGGGACGTCGAGGGTAGGGGGGGGGGGAGAGGACAACGTTTTCCCTCTCTCGAGCGGCGATGGACAATTCAATTGGTTGATCCTGGCCGATCGGCCGACAGAGCCATAGCACTGGATATACGTATGTCCTTCGATGACTTCGCGCGCCAGAGAGAGACCCTTCAACAGGCCAAAGACTCTCTCTCTCTCTCTCTCTCTCTCTCTCTCTCTCTCTCTCTCTGTTTTCCGTTGGCTGCGATTTGTTGTGATAGCGACGTGACTTATTGTCCCCGTAAGGACAAGATCATTTTCTTGCGCTTGTTCTGTAAAACAGTTGACCGTGTGTTGTTCGCCCCCTTGTGTTACCAGAGGCTTTATCGTCAGGTGACTTTTGTTCAGGACCTTGCTTACACTTATCTCTACTCATCATTTTCCTGTTGTTCCTTTTTCTTTTCAATTCAGTTTTCACTCGACCCTTCGTCATTTCAGCCACGCGCTTCGAACTTTTCAATGTGTCATGCGGTGAAATCTTTATTAGCCTTTTTTTTCTCCTAAAACCCAAGTGCTCGATCGCAATAAACTACATGCCCATAAATATTTTGTAAACGAGTCTTCTGACGGATAACACGAGGCCCAAAATGACTCAGTCGGTGGAGTGGGAGTTAGACTATGCGAGACACGAGTCTTCACACAGCCGAAATATACGTTCAATTGAGCATCAAAAAGGTTTGAATAGACGAAAAAAAGACATTAGGCATATTATGCATGGTACTCACCGTCATTGTGGTACTGGCGGGGCGCAATAGGCACGGCAACGGGTGATGAGGCAGACATGGCAACCGGAGCAGGTGGCTGAGGCTGCTGCACTGGGGCTGCGGGATTGCTGGTGGGCGCAGCGGGAGCCTTAGGCTCGGAAGCTACGGCTGGACCGCCGGTCGCGTTAGCGTTGGCTTGATAGCCGAGGAACTCGTTGAGATCCGGCACGCAAACGCTCTCGTACAGGTTGGCAGGCATGTTCTCCAGCGACGATTTTTCCAGATCGACATCTGCAATGGAAAATAATTCGAACGTTCAATTCAACCCTAAATTGATGGCTCTGGAGCTGGGACAAGTAGTATAGAGGATGTTCGGTGAAAATCTGCGCGCTGCTGTAAGCGCTGTGTACTCTGATAGCGAATGGGCCGTTGCGAAAAGCCCAGAGTGCAATTTGAATTAATTGTCAGAGATAATTCCAGTTTGATCAGTCGACGAGATACAGACGCTTATTAATGGCCGGGTAAATTTCGGATTTCAGCTTGTACTCTTTCTCTTTGGTAAACTTTCAAAGATCGCCCGGATAAATATAGCCATACACCTACGAAATCGCAAAGCATGAAATAACACTACACGCGCGCGCGGTATAACGTGAAAGAAAAATCAATGCTGAAAACGCGTAAAGACATAGCCGAACACGTGCCGAGGCCGGAAGTCCGAAATATTACAATATATCAGATCGTTTCCAGCAGCGAAAGCTATATCCATCACCAGGTCCGATACTCATTCTTATCAGACTCTTGAGAGGCTTGATGAACCAGCCGACTACTTGTATCTTATCCAACGTCTATTGCTAAATATCGCCAGTTAATTTGCTTTGACTAAAACTGCGTAAGAGCCGGGGATCAACGGCAAAGCGTCCCTTCCAGTCACGACAACGTAAATCCTCTCTCCTTTTTTCCTACCTTTCCGCGAAATTGCGTTTCCTGCCCCTTTTTTACAAGGGTGTTTTTTCCATCCCTTTTTGCCAAGACAGTTGGAAGAGAGAAAAAAAAAGAAATCAAGTATCCGGCTTGTTGCAGTCGCACGCGACTCTCTTTCTTGATCTTTTGCGAAATTCCGAACATTACGCTTGATTTTCCGTTCGGTTTGAAACTTTCGTTTGCGCTTCTCGGCTCTATTGTTCTATCCGGTAGACGCGCGATGCATCTCTCGGCTCTCGACAATCATGAGAAACACACTCCGGCAACTGCATAATACTCTTCTTTCTTTTTTGAATATTCCTACGTCTGTTTGCATGTGTAAAGAGAGAGATGCGTCTGGCGATACAAGTTCGTTAAATAATCCAACGGCTCACCCTGCCGCCGCCTCTTTTTCTTGCGATAAGACGCATATTGTTTGCAATTATAACACAATGTGTTTCAATCGTAATACTATTCTCGAAGAAAAAGTAATAAGGCTATTTCAGAGGAAACACAGTACAATTGCATCTTTTTCTTCTTTTCCTGCTTCTTATGTAGAACAAATGGAACTTTAACGAATCGAAAACT
This sequence comes from Anagyrus pseudococci, assembly GCA_030522585.1. Taxonomy (NCBI): domain Eukaryota; kingdom Metazoa; phylum Arthropoda; class Insecta; order Hymenoptera; family Encyrtidae; genus Anagyrus; species Anagyrus pseudococci. The sequence continues at coordinate 64,794 of JAPYYQ010000502.1, forward strand.
GCCAGCTGAGCAGCGAGATCCAAATTACAGAGACGAGGGTTTCTCGAGTGTTCTTACGGTAAAAGTGTCTTTTATGAAAATTGACAGAAAAATTTTCTCAATGAGAAGCCGGTAAATAACAGCGTGGAGTAGTAGCCTAAGCGCGCACGGGTAGAAGAGGGCGAGGGGGTAAGGTAGAAGTAAACGCTATACTGGCCCCCGCGTTCTGAATGAAACAGTTGCCCATCAAACGCGCACTCCACGCGCACTTTGTCAATAGCACGAGCGTAAACTGTAAGGCTCTCGGCTTTCATTCAATCCACCCCCCCCCCCTGGCCCGTGTTCCAGCCGCTGCCGCGCCAAAGAAAAAGGCCCATCGTCATGCCGGTGCGTAGAACACGGAACGGAAAGCGAGGCAACGCTCGTAGATTTGCGTAAGCGCGGCGTCTATCGGCGACGAGATATTACCGTAGAACGCGCCAGTAGCACGTCCATTATATACAAGAGGGAGAGAGTGGAGAGCATTTCCGGACTGCCAGCTGATTTGTAAGGGTCTCTCTCTCTCTCGGGCGCGCGCGCGCCTCTCGCCCCCACTCTATAAAGGGTCCACAAAAAGGAGCGAGAGAGAGCGCAGCGACCGAGTGAATGCTTGCGCTATTGTGTGCCGCTCGCATCTTTCTCCTCGCCCCCCCCCGTTATACCCTCCCTTCCTCCGCTCTCTCTCCCGCTTCGCTCCTGGTTTAAACGCGCTTGGCTCTTTGCTACCTGTTGCGAGACCGCGGCGCGATTTCACGGAAATCTGATCTATTTCCAGCCGAGTCATGGCAGGATGCTGCTGCTGTGCTACCCCTCGGACACATCCGAGGGGACTCTCCTCTTCACGCCGATGGGGCTTCCTCTTTTACGCGATGTATACACCTTCTCCTTGCTCTCTCTCTCTCCCTCTTTGTGTGTGTGTGTCGAACAAATTTTTTCCACTTGCCACTCGCGATGGGCTCGTTGATGCAGAAACGAACGCTCGAGTTGAGCGCGCTAACTCTCGGCGCCGCTGTGCCACTTTTTGTTCGCCTTGTTGGCAACGGAATTGTACTTGGGTGTATGAGCTGTTGGTACGTATATGCGATATTTGCATGTCGAGTGGAGTTGCAGATGAAACACTACCGTACAAGCTGGCTATGGACTTGCGTGGACGAGCTCATTAATGAAACTCAGAATTGCATGTATACGCGAGAGCGCGATATCGGCATAAACCGCTCGTTCCGCGACTCCCGGGACCGTTTGATTTATTGCAATTGCTATTTCATTAGCATATATTCGTCGAGTGTAATTTTAAGAAGTTTGCGCAATCAATTGGTCTTTTATGCCTGTGTTCTGCGTACATTTTGTGAAGGTATTATAAGACAGACATAGACGAGGCAGGCATTGTAAACAACAATGTATGATTGAGGTAAATTATATGGAAAACGTCATTGGCACGTGTCTGGAATGCCGGGAGCAACGGTCGACTTTCCCTATATTCATCGAGTAACAGCGCTCTTTTTCTTCTCGTTTAAGGCCCGACGCGGAAAGAAAAAGCAAAGGACCGGAAATGGTCGGTCAAGCCCATGTTGGTGAGCTGCGTATAGACACCTACCTTTTTGAAGTATCTCGAGGTGCTCCCAGAGGATGTCGCCCATGAAGACCGGAGCGCGAGCCAAGAAGGACTCCTTGCCCATGGCGCAGATCTGCTTGCCGGTCATGTGTTGCCAGGACTGCATGGTCACACCCTCGAGCGAGAACTCGCGGATGGCCCACTGCAGCCAGCTCGACACCGCCGATTCGGACCACTGCCGCGGATCTGCAAAAACAAACATGTAAACGTAAGCGCATCTTTGACAGCTGCACATTCATTGATCGCATATTGACGCGTGGAATTTGGCTTGTTAGACGATGGATGATAAGGGACAGTGGTAATGAGAGAGCCAACGCTCGGAAAGCCGCTCCGAAGAGAGCGTTGAGAAAGGAAGAGTCACGGGGGAGGGCTGGAGACGCGTTCACCAGCGCACGCCCATGTTGACGCCTCGTTCGGGACACATTACAACGCATTGTCTTCGCGCGGCCGTATCTTTCTCCCCCCCCCGCGCGCCCAAGGCTGTACACGCCCGGAGTTCCCGCAATCTCGCGCGACTATACGCCGGCAGCAGCACCGACACCGGGCGCTATGGCTATATTTATACAGCCGTGCAGGCGGTGTATATGGCCAACGATATATTTCGCGCTTCACCTGCCGCTTCTTTGCTCTACAAAATATCTGTGTATGCGTAAACACGGCGGGTGGCGTTTGGTCGAGAGGGAAAAAACATCGAGAGCCAAGTAGGTGCCGAAATATTGCGTTTTTACGTGTACATCTAATAAAAATAAAAGAGTTTTAAAAAATACAAAAACTACCGCGGCAGAAGATGTGTACGGTTGTGAAGCGGTTTTCACCAAGTTTGTTTACGAAACGATAATATAATGCATCGTAAATTTTCTTGCATCACTCTCTCTCTCCCTCGCCAAGTCGTTACCCAATCGATCTCCCCCGCCGACTGAAGTCCGCCGACTAATAATTACCCAGGCACTTAAGTACACGTATAGATTTGTATAAGTAAAAATTACTATATTGTATAGGTTTTTGAGGACAGACTCGATGTATAGAGGAATTTTACTACATGTATAATACT